>SJYA01000865.1:3003608-3041558 GCA_006410615.1 Neotragus moschatus
ATATTGCAAATAAAAATTTAAATACAATATACTGTACAATATATTACATTACTATATGGTACATATACAAATATATATGTCTATAATAACATATAAATATTAATATATTCATATATATTTAAGAAAATATAAATTAGGTATATTATATTAAAGAGACATCAAGTCATTAATTTCCTGTTTTCATCAGAATCTGTGTAAATCATCAGAGGTAGAAAAAGGAAATAAAGAAAAAAGGGAGACCATGGAATACTTTGGATTCTTTTACTTGCAAGAGAAGTGATTGTTGTTGTTGTTTGGTCACTAAGTCATGTCTGACTCTTTGAGACCCCATGGACTATATCATGCCAGGTTCCTATGTCTGCCACTATCTCTCAGAGTTTGCTTATTTCATGTCCATTGAGTGGTGATGCTATCTAACCATCTCATCCTTTGCTGCCCTGTTCTCCTTTTGTCTTAAGTCTTTCCCAGCATCAGGGTCTTTTCCAATGAGTTGGCTCTTTGCATCAGGTGGCCAAATTATTGGAGCTTCAGCTTCAACATCAGTCCTCCCAATGAATAGTCAAGGTTGATTTCCCTTAATATTGACTAGTTTGATCTCCTTGCTCTCTAGGGGACTCTCAAGAGTCTTCTCCAGCACTACAACATGAAAGCACCAATTCTTTGGAGCTCAGCCTTCTCTGTGATCTAACTCTCACAACAGTACATGACTATTAGAAAAACCATAGCTTTGACTATATGGATATTTGTCAGCAAAGGAATGTCGCTGCTTTTTATTATACTAAGTTTGTCATAGCTTTCCTTCCAAGAAGCAGGCATATTTTAATTTTATGGCTGCAGTCACTGTCCACAGTGATCTCAGAGCCCAAGAAAATAAAATCTGTCATTGCTTCCACTTTTCCCCCTTCTATTTTCCAGTGATGGCACTAGATGCCATGATATTAGTTTTTTGAATGTTGAGTTTCAAGCCAACTTTTTCACTCACCTCTTTCACCCTCATCAAGAGATTCTTTAGTTCCTCTCCACTTCCTGCCATTAGAGTGATATCATCTACATATCTGAGGCTGTTGATATTTCTCTTAGTAATCTTAATTCCACCTTCTGATTCCTCAGCCTGGCATTTCACATAATGTACTCTCCATATAAGTTAAATAAACAGGGTGACAACATATAGTCTTGTTGTATTCCTTTCCCAATTTTCAACCAGTCATTGTTCCATGTCGAGTTCTAACTGTTGATTCTTGACTCGTATATAAGTTTCTCAGGTCTGGTATTCCCATCTCTTTAAGAATTTTCCAGTTTCTTGTGATACATAGTCAAAGGCTTTCATATTGTCAGTGAAGTAGAAATATATGTTTTTCTGGTGCTCCCTTGCTTTATCCATGATCCAGTGAATGTTGGCAATTTGATCTCTGGTTTTTCTGCCTTTTCAAAATGCAGCTTGTACATCTGGCAGTTCTCAGTTCACATGCTGCTGAAGCCTACCTTGAAGAATTTTGCCAGCATTTGAAATGAGTGCAATTATATGGTTAGTTTGAACATTCTTTGGCATTGACCTTCTTTGAAATTGTAATGAAAACTGACATTTTCCAGTCCAGTGGCCACTGCTGAGTTTTCCAAATTTGCTAACATATTGAATACAGCACTTTAACAGTTTCATATTTTAGGACTTGACATAGCTCAGCTGGAATTCAATCATATCCACTAGCTTTGTTTGTAGTAATGCTTCCTAAGGTCCTCTTGATTTCACATTCCAAGATATTCAGCTCTAAGTGAGTGACCACACCATCATGGTTATTCAAGTCATTAAGTGCTTTCTTCCATGTATTTTTGCCACCTCTTCTTAGTCTCTTCTGCTTCTCTTAGGTCTTTACCGTTTCTGTCCTTTATCAAGCCCTTGTTGCATGAAATATTCCTTTGATATCTTGGGGGGGGGAAAGGGTTTTTTGGTTTTTTTTTTTTTTAAGAGATCTCTAGTCTGCCTCATCCTATTGTTTTACTCTATTTCTTTGCATTGTTCATTTAAGAAGGCTTTCTTATCTCTCCTTGCTTTTCTCTGAAACTCTGCACCCAGGTGGATGTATCTTTCCCTTTTTCCCTTGCTTATTGCTTCTCTTCATTCCTCAGCTATTTGTAAAGCCTCCTCAGACAATGACTTTGCTTTCTTGCATTTCCCCTTTCATACTTATTTTACATATTGAGGTGTTCCTATGTTGGGTGCATATATATTTATAATTGTTATATCTTCCTCTTGGATTGATCCTTTGATCATTATGTAGTATCCTTCTTTGTCTCTTTTCACAGCCTTTAATTCAAACTCTATTTTATCTGATGTGAGTATTGCTACTCCTGCTTTCTTTTGGTCTTCATTTGCGTGAAATATCTTTTTCCAGCCCTTCACTTTCAGTCAGTATGTGCCCCTTGGTTTGAGGTGGGTCTCTTGTAGACAGCATATACAGAGGTCTTCTTTTTGTATCCATTCAGCCAGTCTTTGTCTTTTGGTTGGGGCATTCAACCCATTTACATTTAAGATAATTATCGATAAGTATGATCCACTGCCATTAACTTTGTTTTGGGGGCGTTAAATTTTATAAATCTTTTCTCTGTTTCCTGTCTAAAGAAGATCCTTTAGCATTTGTTGAAGAGCTGGTTTGGTGGTGCTGAATTCTCTCAGCTTTGGGCTTGTCTGTGAAACTTTTGATTTCTCCTTCACATTTGAATGAGCTCCTTCCTGGGTACAGTAATTTGGGCTTTAGGTTTTTCTCTTTCATCACTCTAAGTGTGCCCTGCCATTCTCTTCTGACCTGAAGAGTTTCTATTGAAAGATCAACTGTTATCCTTATGGGAATCCCCTTGTGTGTTATTTGTTGTTTTTCCCTAGCTGTTTTTAATATTTGTTCTTTGTGTTTGATCTTTGTTAATTTGATTAATATGTGTCTTGAGGTGTTTCATCTTGGCTTTATCCTGTTTGGGGCTCTCTGGGTTTCTTGGACTTGGGTGGCTATTTCCTTCCCCATTATAAAGCATATTCAAATTCTTTAGAGGAAAATGTGTAATAAAGTATAAATCATCACCACATATTGTTTGAGATATTTAATTGAAGCAAATTTTGTAACTATTTTATCTTTTCTAATCACATACAAATGTAATTCAGACTCTGTTTTATGCAATTCTGAAAAACTTTAAATCCTGTTCTCATTTTATATATTATAATAGCAGGAATACAAAAGAAAACTTTTCATGTAATAAATGCAGTTCAAGATTATATGTTTTTGTGGTTACCTAGGTAATAGTTGCCATAGCTCTGGAATGCATAATAAGCTTAACATTTTATTCATAATTGATACTACACTATAGCTTCAGATCACGATTTTAAATACAGTCATAATCAAGTGTGTTAACCTTTATGTTGTCTCTCAGTATCAAATATGCCTACTTATTCTATCAGGGTCAATATTTCAAATGCCAATTTGCAATCTATTCTTCCCTCCCTATTCCCCACAAGATCAGAATTTTATAAAATTTCATAATTGTGCATCTGGGTGTTACTGGTCTTAAAGATGCTAACAGTTTTACAACTGAATACTTTTTTGAAAGAAATGCATTTCTATTCTAAGAATATATTAAACATATAGAATATATAAACCCTCTGAATATTTTTAATATGAAATTCATTTCTACTAATTAGGTCAAATTTCATAATTACTATATATCTAGGACAAATTAAAAAATTGATTTTAATTTTCATATGTAATTCCTGGATCTTTAATTATTGGATTGTAATTCATTCTGAAGTACTTAAAATTTTTTATTTATATCATACCAGGCAAAAGAGATTATGCTTTTTAAGATGTTTGGTAATTTTCGAATCAAGAAGTAATACTGAGTACCAGAGTAAGTAAGAGCCCAATATCAGACTTATAATCAAATTCCTTGTCTAAATCTAGTGATGTAATTTTGAGAAAATTACCTGAAATTCAGAGCCTCATTTTTCTCATCCATAAAGGACTTTTGCTGGATCATTTTCAGTATTAAATGAGATAATATATGTAAAAACAATCTAATAATAATCACATAGCAACTACTATAGTTGCCAATTTATCTTCTACTTGGTTAATTATGGATGCCATTAAGCAAAAATAAGTTTACTTAATTTATAGTGATATATTTATCTCTTGGCAGTTACAGTGGAAACTTTTGCATTAACAAAAATCATCCAACTCTTTTTATGAAACAGTATTTATAAAGAGTTTAGCACTGTATTCTAAAACTATAACAGTGGAACTTGACTGAACTCACTCAGCTATTTCAGACATCTCAACTGCAAGAGAAAAAAATCTGTAGTCCAAAAAACACAGTGCATTGTGCCTTTTAAAAATTAATCTCTTCTAGGGATAAAATGTAAACACACACACACTTCTTTGCATTGCTTCTCTTTTCTCAAGTTCCAATTCGCTTTTTCTTAACCATGCTTTCAAAAAGGCTTTCCTCTCTGCTATGGATGCAGTGAAACTGCTTCTGTCAGGTGACCGTCAATTTTCACTTTATCATTTCCAAAGTCAACTCCCAGTCATATTACCTGACATCTCAGCAGCATTTGACATAGTTGATCGTCTCTTCCTTTAAAAAACATGTCTTGGCTTTCTAGAACACTTCATGTCCTGGCAATCTTCCTTAGGGTCTGCATGCTCCTCTCTATTGCCTTTGCTACCTCTTCTTCTTTATCTCTCCTTCTGAACTGTGGAGTGCCTTGTGATTTAATCAAGGGTATACTTCTCTAATTACATCCATTTCCAAAGGTGATTTTATCCAATCTCATTGCTATAAATTTCATCTATACTCAAATAACTCCTAAATTTAATCTCCACTCTACTTTTCTGAGCTTCATGATAATCTTCTTAAACTGTTTATGGGTCATGTTTTATCACATTTTGGTAATACACTGAATAAAGTGTTATTTGGAAATGTATAACCCAATAAGAACTTAGTTCTTGATATAGACAAAAAGAAACTTCTTGACATGTGAGGCAATAGAGTAAGATCATTGAGGATCCTTAGGTATCTGCCACAAATTATAAGATCAGTTGCTGAAATTATTAAATACTATTTCACAAAAACTCTTAAATGTTGTCTTGTTTTAGTGTTTAAATTATTTCCTTGACCTACTTGCAACAAAGCTTAACCTGAAGTACAAATGAAATTATTATATTTTATGTAATCCCATTATGAGAGCCATACATGTAATTCACTGTATCAAGTTAGACTAAGCTATGATAACAAATTCCAAAATTTCAGAGGCTTAACACACCAGAGGTTTTATTGCTCATGTATCAGTGTGGCTCTCCTTCACGCAATCATCCAAGACCAAATTTCTCTCCATCCTAAGGCTTTGTCATTCTCTCTTTTTTTTGTTTGTTTGTTTCAGTTTTCCAAGTTTATTACTTTTAGCATGCATGCAGTGAAAATAATTGAGCAAGCCACTCAAATCTGCACTTATAAACATAACACTCTGAGTGAAGGGACATGAGTATTGCATGCATCCATCTCTCTCTGCCCCCACCACATCGTTCCCCCAACTCCAGAAGGCCTTTTCTTCTTGAACGTACCAAGTACTTTTAAGAAAGGAATTGAACAATGGCTGTAATTTAGAAATGCAATCAGGTGAGCCACTTTTCCTTTTTTACCTCCAATTACCCACAGCAACCTGCACACAGCTACCACCACCAAGCCTCTGCAAATAGTCAAAACAAGAGTAAAGAAAACATGGAAGAGGCTAACCTACTGTTGCAAAAGTCTCAGACAAGAATGATACATATCATTTCACATATTTATAATTTCATATATTTAGCTACATAATAACACTTTAATCTCAAGGCAACTAATGTGTCTAAATGTGTTCATTACCACAGTCTTACTGACATAAAAGGAGAGAATGATTTTGGAATGAAGAATCTCCTATACATTTATACAAAATTAAAACACTATCGTATATACTTAAAATTCTCCTTAAGACCACTCCTCAGAGATAACCACTGTAAAGAGTTGCTACATATTCCAACTTACTGAATTCATTTGTTAAAATATATTTTAAATCAGTTCATAGTGTGCCTGACACTTTTCAACTTTAGGATAAAATTTAAAATTCTTAGTATGGCTCAGTTCAGATCAGTCACTCAGTTGTGTCTGACCATGAACCGCAGCATGCCAAGCCTCCTTGTCCATCACCAACTCCCAGAGTCCACCCAAATTCATGTCCATTGAGTCGGTGATGCCTTCCAAGCATCTCATCCTCTGTCATCCCCTTCTTCTCCTGCCCTCAATCTTTCCCAGCATCAGGGTCTTTTCCAATGAGTCAGTTCTTCATATCAGGTGGCCAAAGTATTGGAGTTTCAGCTTCAACATCAGTCCTTCCAATGAACACCCAGGACTGATCTCCTTTAGGATGGACTGGTTGGATCTCCTTGCAGTCCAAGGGACTCTCAAGAGTCTTCTCCAACACCACAGTTCAAAAGCATCAATTCTTCAGTGCTCAGCTTTCTTTATAGTCCAACTTTCACATCCATACATGACCACTGGAAAAACCATAGCCTTGACTAGATGGATCTTTGTTGACAAAGTAATGTCTCTGCTTTTTAATATGCTGTCTAGGTTGGTCATAACTTTCCTTCCAAAGAGTAGGTGTCTTTTAATTTCATGGCTGCAATCACCATCTGCAGTGATTTTGGAGCCCAGAAAAATAAAGTCAGCCACTGTGTCCACTCTTTCCCCATCTATTTGCCATGAAGTAATAGGACCAGATGCCATGATCTTCATTTTCTGAATGTTGAGCTAGCAAGCTTCTAAACAGACAACTTCTTGGCTTCTTCTTCCCATCCATCACTGCACACCAGTTGCATAATCCTTTCTTCTATTCTTAGAAATTTCCTATTTATATCTGCAGTTTCTCTGTCTGGATCCTTCCAATTTTTTTCAGGACCAGAGTCTTTTCTTTCTTAAGAACTCCACTCTTCTTAGAGAAGACTTCTTTCAGCATTAATCTAGGATAGTATCTTCAATACATATTTCATCAAAATATATAATTCCTCTTCAGTATTTGTCACAGCTCAAAATTATCTTTATTTCTTCATTATCTGTATTAAGATTTAAGTTCCAAAAAAAAATAGGATACTTCTGTCTAGTTCGTTTTGTCCCGGGTATAGAATGGTGCCTGGAATATAAAAGGTGCTCAGTAGATGAAGAGGAAACAAATAAATGAATGAATAATGAAAAACTGGTTCTATGACCGTGTAACAAATCAGCTGAAATTTTAGTGGTTTAAAATGACAATGATTTGTTATTTCTCATCTCTGTGCATCAGGAACTCAGGAAGTGCCAAGTTCAGTGGTTCTTCTGCTCTAGATGATATTGACTGGTTCACTCAAATACAGCTGCAGTCAGCTGGAAGCTCATATAAAGTGCCTTCTTATCCCTCAGAGTTTCTCTCCATGTGCCACTAATCATTCAGTCATTTATCCTGGACTTCTTTATATCATGTTTGTTGAGATCCAAGAAAGGAATATGGAAGTTGCAGTATCTCAGGATTAGTGTGAAAATTCCAGAATATCATTCCACTGTAGTCTGTTGGTCTAAGAAAGTCATAGTAGCCCCCATTCTAGGAGAGAGAAAATAAATCCCATTTCTTAGAGTCTATGCATGTACAATGAAAGGAGAAAGTATTGACAGCCGTATTTGGAAGCCATATACCATTTACTCCAGTATATGGAAATGCTGGCCAAAAAAGTTATGAACATCTTTTAAATCAATATGGTCAAACTGTCTACAAACAGACTATAAAAATATTGCTTTGCGGTCTTCCATAATTCAGACAGCATCTCTCTCCTGGATGGATCATACACTAATTCTTACAGATCAATGAAAAGATCACAGAAAAACCAAGCTAAATCAAATGTCACCAACCTGTCCTTTAGTCCAAATTAAGCATAATGTACCTAACTTATTTGAACATGACGGCCGTGATTTTGGATTTCTGGCTAAAGGTGGCAGTGTACCCCTCTGAAAATTCTTGGGCTCCAGAGATATAAGGTAAGTCACAACAAACAGTGGAAATTTCTTAAAGAGATGGGACTACCAGACCACCTTACCTGCCTCCTGCAAAACGTATATGCGGGTCAAGAAGAACAGTTAGAACAAGACATGGAACAACAGACTGGTTCAAAATTGGGAAAGGAATACATTGAGGCTGTATATTGTCACCCTGCTTATTTAACTTGTATGCAGAGTACATCAGGTGAAATTCCAGGCTAGATGAAGCACAAGCTGGAATCAAGATTGCTAGGAGAAGTATCAATAACCTCAGATATGCAGATAACACTACCCTTATGGCAGAAAGCAAAGAACTAAAGAGACTCTTGATAAAAGTGAAAGAGGAGAGTGAAAAAGCTGGCTTAAAGCTCAACATTCAAAAAGCTAAGATCATGGCATACAGTCTCATCACATCATGGCAAATGGATGGGGAAACAATGGAAACAGTGAGAGACTTAATTTTCTTGGACTCCAAAACCACTGCAGATAACAACTTCAGCCATAAAATTAAAACTATGACCAACCTAGACAGCATATTAAAAAGTAGAGACATTACTTTGCCAACAAAGGTCTGTCTAGTGAAAGCTATAGTTTTTCCAGTAGTCATGTATGGACGTGAGAATTGGACCATAAAGAAGGCTGAGTGCCTAAGAATTGATGCTTTTGAACTGTGGTGTTGGAGAAGATTCTTCAGCATCCCTTTGACAGCAAGGAGATCCAGCCAGTCCATCCTAAAAGGAGTAAGTCCTGAATATTCATCAGAAGGACTTATGTTAAAACTGAAACTCCAGTACTTTGGCCACCTGATTCAAAGAGCTAACTTATTAGAAAAGATCTTGATGCTAGGAAACATGGAAAACAGGAGGAGAAGGGGACGACAGAGGGTGAGATGGCTGGATGGTATCACTGACTCAATGAATGTGGGTTTAAGCAAGCTCCAGGAGATGGTGAAAGACAAGGAAGCCTGGCATGCTGCAATCCATGGGGTCGCAAATAGTCAGATATGACTGTGTGACTGAACAATATAACAAGACAAATTTGTTCTGATCCAGTATTATTTTCCCTGAACAGAACTGATGATGCTGGTCAAATCTAGCTACTGTTTCTAATCTTATTCCCTTTAGGCTTCTACTCAAGTATATCTTATTAGACAAGCTTAGCTAAGAGATAAATCCCTTTCTTTCCATTAAGTAAGGTAGGTCTGCAGTTTTCCTGAACAACAGAGATTCAAGAATGGGATATAGATTTGTTATTCACTCTCCATATTAGGAAACATGAAGGTGTATACTTATAAAAGATACCTCAACTTAGTATATACTAGATTCCACTGGGGGAAAAAATTAATTAGCAGTGTCTGTGCTCAACTCCCAGAGAGTCTTACTTGATTGGTTGGGGGTATTTTCTTTTTTTATTTTTTTCCACATTTCATTCCCTCTCTATTCATCAGGGTTTTCATGAAACAGTATGTAGTACAAAGGAAACCAGTCCCACAGGAGATACCTTCCTGAACATTAAAGTATGTTTTCTAGCTAATATTTTTATATTGCTATGTTTCTTCTACTTTTTGTTTTATTTTTTAATTTAAAAATGGTATTTATTTTTATTTAAACATGTCAACTGTGCATTTCCAAAACAGCAGGCTTTTCAGAGGAATAAATCAGAACTGTAAACACAAGACACAGAAGTTTTTTTACTTCCTACAGTCAGTTTCACAAATCCACACACTGTATATTCATAGGTGAGATTCAGCCTGTCACCTATCTCTCTATTTCTATAATTACATAAGCATAATAAATACATCTGATTTTTAAAGGTCACTTAAAATGAGTTATGATAATTTACAGTACAGTACATTTCAGTCAAGTGCAAAAATAACTATTTGCTTAATTCTATTCCTTTCCATTATTTTATTTTTAGGCTATGTTCTGTGGTGAAGCTAGATATCCAAGTGTATTTCCTTCTCCCAGATGCTGCTGTGGGCAGAAGTGTTGTGTCATGGGGAAGCCCTTACTTTACAGTTGGTCCTGCCTAATGAGGGTCAGAGAGTAAGGTGAGTTTTTATTTTTAACTCTGTTCTTTTCTTTCCTCTCCTCTGTGCTCATCCACAGTATTGTACACACTGTATAACTGACCTTCCTTCAGCTAAAGAGTGTTCCCTTGTCCACAGCCCTCCCCCAAGGCTTCCTGTAACCTCAGCATTCATTTTTAGCAGCAAGCTTGATGCAGGAGTCACCTGGCCACTGTCCTGACTGTAGCTGTAGTATTTACAGTAGTTTGCTCACACCTGAACTGTCCAGTGTCTGCCTGTGTCTTCACGGGAAAGAATATACTGATATTTGTGTCTTAAGTCACTGGAAACTGTACTTAATTTCTTATTTCTGTCTTTCCCATTCCTGGCTTCCTGTTCACCGCCTTTTCCCCTCACCAAACACAAAACAAAAACTGAGCCATTATGTAATTTTAAAAACTGTATCCCACCCCTAGGCACTGTTTTTTTTTTAAATATGATAATGGATTTATTTATTTGTTTTACTTTATTTTACTTAACAATACTGTATTGGTTTTGCCATACAACAACATGAATCAGCCACGGGGTACATGTGTTCCCTAGGGGGTTCTTATGTGTAGCCTGAGTGAAAACCTCTACCTTAGAGACAGAGTTTGGTAACAATTGGAAAACTTCACTTATAAACAATTTCTGTAGTATTGTTTTTCTCCAGACTCATTAAAAGAAAAAAATTCACACAACTGACATTAATTAGAGATTCTCCTGAAAATTCTCTATAACAAATGATTGTTACTCCTACCCACAGTGTTTAAAGTGTCTATTTCCTCACACCCTGCCAACATTAGATATTATTAGCATTTATTATTGCTGCCTATGTTAAACACTTAAAAGTTGTTTCAATCTGCAAAGATGTATAAGAAAATAAATATACACAATAATCATTTTGTTCCTTTACTTCTTTAGGTTAAGACTAGTGCTACAAATCTTTGCTTGCAGTAAAGCCACATGACCTTAGCAAGTCACTTAAATTCCCTGTCCCAAATTCCTTATCTCTGAAATAATGGTAATAATACGTACTTTAAAGTGTTATAACAAGCATTCAGTGAAATAATATATGAAAAGTGCCAAATATATAGCAAAATGCCATACATAAAGCCAACACCCATTAACTGATGGTGTTCTCATTCCATTATGTTATCTTCTATTCTATATATTATGCATGCATGCATCCTAATCACTTCAATTGTGTCCAACTTTTGTGACCCTATGGACTGTAGACTGCCAGGCTTCTCTGTCTATGAGATCTCCAGGCAAGAATACTGAAAGTGGGTTGCCATGCCCACCTAAAGGGGATCTTTCTGACACAGGGATCAAAACTGCTCCTCCTGCAGCTCCCATATTGCAGGCAGATTCTTTACTGCTGAGCCACTGAAAAAGCCTCACTATGTATATATTATGAGACATATGTTCAGTTCAGTTCAGTTCAGGTCACTCAGTCATGTCCAACTCTTTGCGACCCCATGGACTGCAGCACGTCAGGCCTCCCTGTCCATCATGGGCTCACCCAAACTCATGTCCATTGAGTCAGTGATGCCATCCAACCACTTCATCCTCTGTCATCCCCTTCACCCCCTGCCCTCAATCTTTCCCAGCATCAGGGTCTTTTCAAATGAGTCAGTTCTTTGCATCTGTGGCAAAAGCATTGGAGTTTCAGTTTCATCATCAGTCCTTCTAATGAATATTTAGGACTAATTTGATAATTCTTTTCATTGTTTTCATAGGTAAACTCACACTAGTCGGGCTTTCCATCGATACTGTTTATGTCAAAGTCACTGATGTCTTACAAGAAACTGAATCCTTTCTGTTCTTTTCTGAGCTTATCTATGCTGCTGACCTCTTACCATATTACTTTATTCTTCTGTCCTCTTACATCTTACTGTATTCTTTCCTCTGATCTCTCACCATGCTTGTGATTCTGTCTCTTTTTGACCCTTTCTCCTCTATTGGACCTCTAAGTGTCAGAATGTCAAGTCATCTTCTCATTATTCTCCTGAAGTAATATTTTGATCTGATCTCATACAGTTGGTGGCTTCTATCTAGTCAAGGCTATGGTTTTTCCTGTGGTCATGTATGGATGTGAGAATTGGACTCTGAAGAAGGCTGAGCACTGAAGAATTGATGCTTTTGGACTGTGGTGTTGGAGAAGACTCTTGAGAGTCCCTTGGACTGCAAGGAGATCCAACCAGTCCATTCTAAAGGAGATCAGCCCTGGGATTTCTTTGGAAGGAATGATGCTAAAGCTGAAACTCCAGTACTTTGGCCACCTCATGTGAAGAGTGGACTCATTGGAAAAGACTCTGATGCTGGGAGGGATTGAGGGCAGGAGGAGAAGGGGCCGACAGAGGATGAGATGGCTGTATGGCTTCACTGACTCGATGGGCATGAGTCTGAGTGAACTCCAGGAGTTGGTGATGTGCCGGGAGCCAGCACGGGAGAGCCCACCCATCACAAGGTCATGCGAAGGAGACCTGATAAGCAAGGCTTCAGGACTCGAGGGACTCCCTGGGCTGATCCCACCATGACAAGGTCATGCAGAAGAGACCTGACGAGCAAGGCAGATCAGGACTCGAGGGACCCCCTGGACCTGCTCAAGCATCTACCCCCCAAACCAGAATCTGTCTTACTATTTTGTGCCTTTCACCAACTCTTCTGACATTAATAGGGGGCTATCCCCGACCACCTTTTTTCTGGAAAAAGTTGACTTAGAGCTCTAGTTAATAAGTCTCCTGGACATGATAGGAGTGTTTCAATTCAAACCCCTCTGATGGCTTTCTAGCTTGCTTGACAGGTTTATCCAGACTCTTGCAGCTATGCTTGTGATTGTTCACAGCCTCTCAACTCTGAGAGGCACAGGAAGCCTAAAACATTCTAAAAATATAGAGCCTTTCAAAGAGGTAAAAACTATTATAATAGTGCTGGTGTAGGATTTCACTGTTAAACCAATGCTTGCTGCCAAGTTCCCATATCCCTTATCCATTGTGCACCTGGCAGTGCATTAGTTAACATAGTTGGAATGTAAGAAAAACAAGCAGTAGCCTTAGCATTAGCAACATTAGACTTTGAGTTAATAAGTTCTTTCTTTGCTGTAACCCACTGAATCTTTGCCTCATAAAAATGTAACTCTGTACTTTAAGGGTGACACAGGCTAGGAATGTAAGAAGAAACACTTCAGGGGAAAATTATTATTCTGGCTGAACAATCTTTATCAAAAAGAGGTCATAAAATATCAACAGGCTTCTGGGCCAGAAGATAATGTTCAAAAAATAAGACTCTGGCAGGAAGAAACCTGGTATCGATAAAAGTTATTACTGATGGAATGTTGAGTTGACTCTACATTTTTCACTTTGCTCAATGTATAACTCAGGGTATAAAAGCTCCCTTTGATAATAAAGTGATGGGCCTCACTCACTGAAGATTTGTCTCCCCGTGTCATTCATTCATTCACCAACGTCGTCCATCCTGAGGGTATCCCTGGACTCTGCTGAGGCTGGACCCTGACAGTGATGGACAGGGAGGCCTGGTGTGCTGCGATTCATGGGGTCGCAAAGAGTTGGACACGACTGAGCGACTGAACTGAACTGAACTGAGATACCCAAAACTGCTCCAAAACTCTGTCTTCTCTCTTGCACCCTAGTCATCAACTTTGTACCTGATAACTCTTCATGGATGTCAAACAAATATTTCAGACCTAGCCAGAAAAAATCAGAACTCCTGACTAGCTTCCTGATTCCACCCCAATCCTGTCTAAATCCTGTCTATTTCATAACCTAGTACCACAACTTTCAAAAATATGAATCAGATCTTGATTCATCCTTTCATAATATCTTTCATTGGATTCCTCTCGTACTAAAAAAAAAAAAATCAAATCTGTTACCCTGGTTTACAAAGGACACAGTGTGGTCTGGCCCTTTTCTCTCTCTTTGAAATTATTTAATAATCCCCTTCTCTGATCCTTTACACTTTAGCTACATTGACCTTTTTTGTAACTTCAAATCCAACATACTCCTAAATTTTCTTAGATTGTCACCTGCTCAGAGAGATTGACTCTAAAATAGTCACACAGTCTTTGTAGTATGAGCCTTATTTTAGTCATTAGAATTATACATTGTTTTCTTAATTTCTTTTTATTTCCCCCAACAAGTATACGGTATATAAAAACAGAGATCTTCTTATCTCTGCTTACATCTCAAAGAGCAGAGGCTGGTATTCAATAAGAATTTGCTAAATGTGTATGCAAACTTATTGCCTCTTTTCATGACTGAAAAGCTAAGACTTGAAGAGGAGCCAGAGCGAAATATTTCTGGGGGGAAAAAATAGGTTAGTAATCACTTTCCTTGAAACTTTGCATACATTCTTTAATTGCCTCTAAGTAAGTTTGTCAATCAGTTAATATTTATTCAATAGCTAATTATGTGTTATCTGGAAATGAAAAAACAAAATATTAGGCATGATCCCTAATATCAACACATTTTAAATTTAGATGAGAACAACTGTATACATAAAAAGTTAAATGCTAGGCAGCAAAAATTAAGTGCTAAAGAATGACACAAATATGAATAAGGAGTATAGTTTAAAGAAACAGTTTAAATCTTAAATAGTTTTAAGATTCAAATGCATTTGCTTCACAGGCTAATAATTATTTTTGTTTTCTTTATGGTGAAACATAATTGAATTTTTTTTAAGATTTCGATGTCCAACTGAATATGTAGCCTGGTAACAAAATTTTGTGAAACTCTTAAAAAACTATTTCAGACAATTTTGGGGAAAAAATGTTAATGATGCTCACTAAGAAAAGTAGTCATTTTCACAAGAATTAATTACAAGAGAGGGAAAAGAAACCTGTGCTGTTTGGGGCATAAATTGACATACTTGTTTGTTCTGCCTCATATATATATATTTGAGTAATTATTTGAAAGATAATTATGCATTTCATAGTTATAATTTTGAAATGGTTAATTGCATGTTTCTAACTGCAGCAATTTCTACCAAATATGTTTCCTAAAAAAAAAAAAAAAAAAAAAGTGTTTTCCCTTAAGAGTAGCTGTCTCTAAATCATGACTTTTTAGATTATTTTAAATAATGCAAATCAAAAAAATGATATGATTAAAAAAATCTTAGTGTGGATAAGCTTATCAGATTAGCTTATTATCAGGTTGGCTAGGAAGGTCTGAGGTAACATAGGTTATCAAATGCCTAGAGAAAAAGATGGATTCTGTTACTAGCGAAAAGGTCACAGAAAAGGAAAATGTAAAAATAAAGGTTACCTACTTTACACTTTTGATAACAGTCATACACCGATAGCAAATTAAATATATATATATTCTTAGAAGAAATGGCAAGGAGAGTTAAGTTTAAGTACAACCTATGAGCAAAAAACAACAGTCCTCAATTCTCCATGAAACAACTCAGCAGAAATGTAGTCTTGAAGTCATCCTGTATGGCCATATCACCATGGTAACCTCCAGCTCAGTCTGGATGATGTCTGCAGAGCATAAGAACATTCCTTTAAAAAGAGAAGAATGCATGTAGGTCACACATACACACAAATACAATGTAAGAGAATAAAAGATTCATTTACAGGGAAGTGCAGGCTTCATTTCTTAGGCATGCAATGTTTGGACAATAAAGCTTTTATGAATTTTTTATTATATGAGGCATGGAAAGATTTAACCCAAACAGCTGAAGTTGGGAGCACTTCTGATATGGCAAAAAGACACCTATAAAATAAAATGTGAATAATTAGGAAATATTTTTCCTAGATACAGAATCCAGAAAATTATTTTCCCCACTGAAAATCAGGCTGAGAGAAATCTCATTTCTCCTCTGGAGATATCTTTTTTGGAAGCCATATATCTCTGCTTCCAGGCATTACTGTGTAAGGCATTGGGCGTTCAGTTGCTAAGTCATGTCTGACTCTTTGCAACCCCATGGGGTGCAACATGCCAGGTCTCGCTGTCCTTTACTATTTCCTGGAGTTTGCTCAAATTCATGTCCACGGAGCCAGTGATCCTATCTAATCACCTCTTCTTCTGCAGCCCCCTTTAGTGAAATATATTTGCACATAAGGAAAGCTGCACTCCATTCATTGTTAATGATAATACATTTATCTATGTGGTAAATTAACAGACAAAAATAGTTAGAAATAATATCAGATACTTTTATGTTACTTTTTATTTAATACACACTTTACATATATTCACTTTCTTAATTCTTCCATCAACCCTGTAGCAAAGGTGCTATTTTCCCTCTTTAGAGATGAAGAACTAAAAACACAAAAAATTTTTAAATATTTTCTTAAATCACACAGCAAATATATGACTGATCCAGAATTCACCAGAGTCAATTTGGCTCCAGACTCTATATTCTTAATCACTATGATGAGCCTCTATTACCACACAGAATTCTTTTTTTTTTTTTTTCCTTTAGGTACAAATGATGAAATGCCTCAGGTTTGCTCTGCTATTGTCTTAGTTACCTATTGCATAAAAAATAGCTTAAAGCAATAAATATTTATTATCTCAACGTTTCTGTGAATCAGTAATTTGGGAGTAGTTGGGCTGAATGGTTCTGGCTGAGGTTTCTTATGAGCTCGCAATTAAAAATTTTTTTTAATTGAAGTATAATTGCTTTACAATGTTGTGTTAGTTTCTGCTGTACAACAACATGAATCTGATCTGTGTGTACATAAATCCTCTCCCTGTTGAGCCTCCCTCTCACTCACCCTCATTCTATGCTTCTAGGTCATCACAGAGCACTGAGGTGAGCCTCTGAGCTGTACAGTACCATCCCACTAGCTGCCTATTTTATAAATGGTGGAGTATATACACCAATGTTATGCTTTCAATTCATCCCACTTTTGCCTTCCCCCACTCTATATTCACAAGTCTATTTTCTATGTTTGAGTTTCTGTTCCTGCCCTGCAAGTAGGTTCCTCAGTACCATTTTTCTAGATTCCAATATATACAATATTTGTTTCTCTCTTTATGACTTACTTACTCTATATGACAGACTCTAGGTTCATCCACATTACTGCAAATGATCCAATTTCATTCTTTTTAATGGCTAAGTAAATATTCCATCACCCATGTCTGACTCTTTGTGACCCCATGGGCTGTAGCCCACCAGTCTCCTCTGTCCATGGAGATTCTCCAAGGCAAGAATACTGGAGTGGGTTGCATGTCCTCTTCCAGGGGATCTTCCCAACCCAGGGATCCAAACCAGGTGTCCCACATCGCAGGCGGATTCTTTACTGTTCTAGCCACCAGGGAAGCCCATGAATACTGGAGTGGGTAGCCTATCCCTTTCTGGGGAGGGTTCTTCCTGACCCCAAAATTGAACCAGGGTCTCATGCATTGCAGGTGGATTCTTTATCAGCTGAGCTACCAAGGAAGCCCTATAGACATACCACATCTTCATCCATTCATCTGTTGATGAATGTCTAGGCTGCTTCCATGTCCTGGCTATTGTAAATAGTGCTGCAATGAACATTCAGGTACTTGTGTGTTTTTGAATTATGGCATTCTCAGGGTAAATGCCCAGTAGTGGAATGCTGGGTCATGTGGTAGTTTTATTCCTAGTTTCTTAAGGAACCTCCATGCTGTTCTCCATAGTGGTTGTATCAATTTATATTCCCACCAACAGAGCAAGAGTTCCCTTTTCTCCATATTCTCTCCAGCATTTACTATTTGTATATTTTTGGATGATGACCATTCTGACCAGTGTGAGGTGATACCTTGTTGCAGTTTCGATTTGTATTTCTCAAATAATGAGTGATGTTGAGCATCTTTGCATACGTTTGTTGACCATCTATATGTCTTCTTGAATAAATATTTGTTTAGATCTTCCACCCATTTTTTTTTCAATTGGTTCTTTGTTTATTGCTTGTTTTGATATTGAGTTGCATAAAAAAAAGAAACTGAAAGTCATTCAGTCGTGTCTGACTCTTTGCGACCCTATTGACTGTAGCCCACCAGGGTCCTCTGTCCATAGAATTCTCCAGCAAGAGTACTGCACTGGGTTTCCATTTCCTTCTCCAGGGGATCTTCCCAACCCAGGGAGTGAACCCGGGGCTCCTGCACTGCAGGCAGACTCTACCATTTGAACCTTCAGGAAAGCCATGAGTTTCATGAGCTGCTTGTATATTTTGGAGATTAATCCTTTATCAGTTGGTTCTCTTGCAAATATTTTCTCCCATTCTGAGAGTTGCATTTTTGTAAAATCTTAATGAGGCTACAGCCACCTGAAGGCTTGGTTGGGACTAAAAATACCTGCTCCCAAAATGTCTCATTCTCATGGCTGTTGGTAGAAAGTTTCAGTTCCTTACCACTTGGACTTCTGTATCTGGCAGTTTTATTAGCCTTACCAAATGGCAGCTGACTTCTCCCAGAGTGAGCATTTTCCTCATAAGAGAAAGCAAATCAGTAGCCAAATGAACACATACCATCACTTCAGATATATTCCATTGATCACACAGAGTGCCATGTATTTATGAAAGCCATATACAAAGATATAAGTATCAGGAGCAGGGGAATCACCGAAAACTATCTGGGAAACTGCCAATTATAGCTATAATTTTAATTCCTTTGATTAATGCAAAGCAGGGCCACTACAAAAACAAGGCAAGTGAGGCATCTATGGGGTATAATTTAAGGAGGCACCCTTCTCAGAGGCCTGCCCTGCACTTGTGTGACCCAGAGATGGAGTCCTTCTGTACACTTTGCTCCCTCAGTGTCTTGCTTGCTTCACTTTTGTACCAGCCTTGGTACAAGGGATAAGCAATTTTCCATGTTTTAATTTACTAATACTACTTTTCCAATCATTTATAACTATTGTTCTGCACCTGCAGGGGTTTCCCAGGTAAAATCCAAGATGGGCCCTTGTACAGGGGGGGCATAGAGAGATGGAAGAATAAGACAGTCCCTCCAGATTGGTAGGTGGTGGGTTTAATAAGCAAGAGGATCAGAGGCTTGACTTGGGAGCTGCAGGATGAGTAGATCTCTGCTCTGCCTGCCAGAATCTTAAAGTTCAGACAGAAGTTTTAATGTGGTTCAGTCAGATATAGTAGCTACCTAGTCATGTGGTCTCAAGCACACATTGCTCTCTTAAGGCTGTGTTCTTGAAAATGGCTCCCATGGTGGCAATGGTGGGCAGGATGCACAGTTCAAGTGAGAGGAGGGGTGAGGAGCTTCCGGTTGCCCTTGTTCCACTCACAGGTCATCCTCTCCATGACCTCCTCCAATAATTACGAGATCAGAGTTATCCTTCATTTATCTGTGTGTGTGCTCAGTTGCTCAGTCGTGTCAAACTCTTTGCGACCCCATGGAGTGTTCTGTCCATGGGATTTCCCAGGCAAGAATGCTGGAGTGTGTTCCCATTCCCTTCTCCAGGGGAGTCTTCCTGACTCAGGAATCGAACCTGGTTCTCGCGCATTGGCACATTCTTTACCACTGCCTCACCTAAGCAGTCAAAGTGAAAATATTGGTCGCTCAGTTGTGCTCGACTTTGTGACCCCACGGACTGTAGCCCACCAGCTTCCTCTGTCCATAGGATTTCCCAGACAAGAATACTGGAGTGGGATGCCATTTCCTTCTCCAGGGGATCTTCCCGACCCAGAGGTCAAACCTGGATCTCCTGCACTTTGTGCAGTCTCTACCATCTGAACCTCTAAGGATCTGGAGTATTTATCTTAAATTTTTCTTCTCTTTAATTTTTAAAGATATTAAGCCTACCTGCATCCTTGTCATAGATTTTAGTGTTGCATTTTGCCTCTAACATTAGATGCTTACAATAGTCATAGTTCCGTAACGCATCTTAGAGGACTAGAATAGAAATGCTTTGTGAAAAGTGGTCTTAACCTGGAGTCCCTTGGGCTTTCTCCATAAACACTCTAATATTGTGATATTTGAGATATGTTTATGCCATCTCCATTACAAATTACAGCATCATTTTTTCAGACTTTGCTGTATTTGCTCTTGCTTGTCCCACAAAACTGTCATCATTTTAAAATGCAAGAATGTGACCTTCATGTCTAATTGTAGTTCAGCGATAAGAACAAGAACTAAATTTCATTTTTTGAATGTAATTTTATTTCATTGAACTTTAAGGAAAAGGGAGCAACATTAAAAAAATGTATAATGTAAATAATCATATAAGATAATGGCAACAACAAAATAAATATTCTATTCCTACTCTTACATATATCATTTTTTAAAATTTTTTATTGCAAGATGTTTACTTTATGATATTGTGCAGACTTCTGCCATACATCGACATGAGTCAGTAACAGGTAGACCTATGTCCCTTTCTTCTTGTAGCCTCCTCCCACATCCCACCCCATCCCACCCCTCTAGGTTGTCACAAAGCAAATCCCCACTGGCTCTCTATTTTACTTATGGCGATGTATTGTTTCCATGCCACTCTGTCAATCTGTCCCACCCTCTTCCTCCCCTACTGTCTCCACAAGTTTGTTCTCTATGTCTGCGTCTCCATTGCTGCCCTGCAAATAAGTTCATCACACTATCTTTCTAGATTACACACACACATGTGTTAATATGCAATATTTGTCTTTCTCTTTCCGACTTCCTTCACTCTGTGCAATAGGCTCTAGGTTCATCCATCTCATTAGGACTGACTCAAATATATTCTTTTTTTAAAGCTGAGTAACATTCCATTGTCTATATGCATCACAATTTCTGTATCTATTCATCTGTCGATGGCCATCTAAGCTGCTTCCATGTCCTAGCTATTGTAAAAAGTGCTGCAACAAACATTATGGTACATTTGTCTCTTTTAATTATGGTATCCTCAGGGTATGTTTCACTTTCATGCGTTGGAGAAGGAAATGGCAACCCACTCCAGTGTTCTTACCTGGAGAATCCCAGGGATGGGGGAGCCTGGTGGGCTGCCATCTATGGGGTTACACAGAGTCAGACACGACTGAAGTGACTTAGCAGCAGCAGCAGCAGCAGCAGCATGGTATGTGCCCAGTAGTGGGATTTCTTGGTCTTATGGTGGCTCTATTCCTAGTTTTTAAAGGAATCTCCATATTGTCTTCCATAGTGGTTGTATCAATTTACATTCCCACCTACAGTGCAAGAGGGTTCCCTTTTCTCCACATCCTCTCCAGCATTTATTGTTGGTAGATTTTTTAATGATGGGCATTCTGACTGGTGTGAGGTGATACCTCACTGTAGTTTTAATTGCATTTCTCTGGTAATGAGATATATTGAGCATCTTTTCATGTGTTTGTTGGCCATCTGTATGTCTCCTTTGGAGAAATCTCCGTTTGGTTTTCCACCCATTTTCTGATTGCATTGTTTGTTTTTCTGGTATTGAGCTGCATAAGCTGCTTGTATATTTTGTAGATTAATTTTTTGTCAGTTGATAAATGTCTTCCTCCTACTCATGGTCTAGTTGCACAGATTAAATCCCAGTAAAGATATTCTTGTTTTTCACTTATATCCTAAATATTTATCTATATATTATTCACTAAACTTCTCTATATGTCCTATTACTATACAATTCTTGTAAGTATTAATTCTATATTATTTTTAAAAGCTTTATATTTCAGAAAATTTCAATCATATACAAATGTATAGGTGCTGATAGTTAAACCCTTTGTACCGTAACCTGGCGATGACCATCATCAGTCGCCTAATCAATATAAATCAGAAATTGTTCAAACCTCACTTGATTAAATTAGATATTTAACCTGAAGCTTAAGTTTTTAAGGCATTTCTCAATGCCATGATAGACTTCCAATATTTTACTGGTACATATCAATAGTGTACATCACCTTGAAAGGATAGTTTCCATGAACTGAACTGATAAAAACAGAAACAAAAATGAACTATACTTTGAGTCTTTGAGTTGCCCAAAAGTCTGGACTGTATTAAAAAATTCCAGGCTGTTATTGATAGATGCAAAATTATAGTAGAAGAAATTGAAAGTCACCTCAAATTGAAAAGTAGCAAAGCCTCAAGAATCACCAGTTAATTGTGACTGGTTCATCTTTTTCAATTGCTCAATCATTATTTAAGAAAAGTAATTTTTAAAGAAAAAAGTTGAGAAATGATAACTCTTGAGAAAAAAAAGAAAACACAAAATATATTTTGTTATCTGAGACCTGAGGAGAGGAGCTATTGACTGCTGAGTTCAATTAAGTTTCAGAGAAGAAAATCAGAATTAGCAAATCCTTAATAAGCCACTCTGGCAGGAAGTTAATTTTTGATTAAATAACAAAATTATAGAATGAAGGAGCTTAATTCATAGGGAAATATTGGATGACATCCAAATATATTACTTATTTCTAAGAATTAAAGAACAACTTTAAATAACATAAAATGATCTTTTAAACAGTGTTAAGGTAACAACTTGAAAACTGATAGCAGCTAGTGACCTCTACTTAATATTTAAATATTAAATATTAGCATGGATTGGCAATGTAATTCACACTAATATATTATTAAACTTTTGTTTAAAATATGGCAAAAAAGTTTCCATTGCTGATTTGAACACACATAAAATAGGTAACAGTGAAGCCCACACTCCAGAGAGTTGATAACAGTTGTTAAAAAAAAAAAAAAAACTGGACTAGATATCAAAGACTTAGAATCTGGCTTTCACTCTTTCTTTAAATTATTATATATTTGTACCTCAAAATAGTTTAGATAAAAATCATTAATCTGGACTAAGTTAAATAGATGATTAACCTAAAATTAAAAATAAGAAGATTCTCTAACATATGCAGTATAAAAGGATAATAATTTAATGTATTATAAATAGTAGTTCTATTTAAGGTTCTATTTTTAAATCAGAATTTATAGAAAAGCTTCACATGATCTGTCTATGCTGAACTTATATTCAGACAGGAGAAAAACAAGTGTAACTTGCTATATGATAATGTTACTATATAATATCACCCAGACAGGCTTTCTTTCAAAGCATAAAAGTAAAACTACATAATAAATATAACATAGCCATTCTAGTATATATTATTAATTGTCAGATCTGTATTAACACTGCTTAATATACGTTTTGTTATAAATTAAATTAATATTCTCCATTTGTGATGCAGTACTTACTGAGCCCAATTATTGACCTTTTGAGAAATGCTTATAACTGATCTGGATTATTTGATACACTCAGGGACAAGACTTATTTCATTGCAGATTCTAAATAGGAAACAGAAAAGACTCTAGATCTCAAAGCACAGTTTCTGTTTTGGCAGTTCAGAAATCCTTATATGTTGATATTCTTGGATCCTACTCCCATGCCTAATAAATCAGGAACTGGGAATGCAGCCAGATAATCTATGTTTTAACAAGTCCACCAGGTCATTCTGAGTCACACTAAAGTTTAAGAACCACTGATCAAGATATTTTATGAATAAAATGAAATACAGGTTAGGTGCTTACAGAATCATTGAGAAGGCTACAAGAGCAAGCTCTGAACAGGGTCTCCAGAAATAAAAAACAAAATAGAACTGACTTATTAGGGATTTACCACCTTTAGGTCCAGTTGTGGAACAACTGATCTCAAGAGCATATACTGTAATTTCAGGGGGTACCAGGATACTGCAAATTCAGAAGCCTTTGTTACTATTTCCATCTATACACCTCTCAGTACCAGAAGTTGGAACATGGAGCCAGAGACACAACAGCAGAACCACCTCATGTCTCCAGGACTATTGTCTCACGAAGTGACAGTCAAAGGGACAGGAAGATTGCCGCTGTTTCCCAAATCCCTTACCAGAGCACACAGAAATATCCCCTGTGCAACCAGAAACATGGCATTTGGGAGTAACTTAGTGCCAGCATTGACATCAGTGGGCAATATAGTTCAATCACTACCTGGATGTGATCTATACTGTTCTGATTTATGTAACTAGCATTATCATTTGGTTTCATCACTGTCTTAAAGCATAATTTAAGAGCTACCAAGGAAACAAGGTTTTAGAAGCGATTAGATATTTAAAAAGAATCACAACTAATTTGTTACATGTGTAGCTCAATCGGTAAAGAATCTGCCTGCAAGGCAGGAGACCAGGGTTCAATTCCTGGGTCAGGAAGATCCCCTGGAAGAGGAAATGGCAACCCACTCCAGTATTCTTTGTAAGGCCAGACCCCTGGGGCCATAATGGCTGCCCCTCCTCTCCCTTCCACCTGTGGGGGAGATCTCTAAAGGAAGGAGCCTCCCAGATCCTGGGGGAGATCTCTAAAGGAAGGAGCCTCCCAGATCCTGGGGACCAAAGACAGCACACTTCACCAGCTAAAGCCGGCCCATCCCAGCCACTTAGAAGGACCTGTCAGCCCACGACACCTCGGCTTGGCGACCTATCCGAACCCCCGGCCATCTAGCCTGACCATCCCTCACAATGAGCATATAAAAGCCACCCCCAACACCGTCCTGGCGCGGACTTCCTCCACCCGCCTAGTTCGGGTCTGGGAACCCTGCCCAGGAGCGCTTCGCCATTAAAAAGCCTGTTAGACACACTTTTCAGGGTCCTGGTCATCTTTACCTAACATTCTTGCCTGGAGAGTCCCAATGGACAGATGGGCCTGGCAGGCTAGTGTCCATGGGGGTAGGTCGCAAGAGTTGTACACAGCTTAGCAACTAAACCACCACCATTATCATCATTCGTGAGTTTGTACAATTGTGTGTTCATTAGCTAAACTGATGACGTAAAACAATGCCCAGCTTAACCTTGGAAAAACATACCTAAGCAATTTACATAAAGATAACATATAGATTGCTGATTGATAAATAGCAATAACTTACATTTTTATAATATAGTGCCTCACTCTCTATATACTATAATTGAGTATAATGACACTGCAGAGTATAATAAATGTATTTTATACAAAGAAACTGAGTCTCAAAATTATAAATTGCCACATGATCATAGCTGAATAATAGGTAAAAGAATCTACGTCTTCTAACTCCTAGGCCAGTGTTTCTTCTTACATACTTTAATGCCCTGTCTCTATGTCCTCTGAGAATCCTCACAACATACAGTATGACAGAAAAAAATGGTACTGAACCTGGCACAGGAAAACTGTGAGTGCAGGGCAGACAGGATCAAAGTAGTGGCCTAGGATGGAGGTTTAAATAACAATCAAATCCAAATGAAACTGTTGCAAATCTAATACAATTTAGGTATATTTGTATGCAAGTCAAGTTAGGCCTAGCTATGCTAAGATCACAAAGAACCTCAACATCTCAATGATTTAAAACTATAAAGGTTTATTTCTTGCTCCACTGAAGGATGCATGGGGAACCCTAATCTGGTGTATCTTCATTCAGGAACTCAAGCTAATGAAGTAGCCATTAACTGTGACACTGCAGATCAGCCAGAGAGAGGAAGAAAACACGCTAGAGAGTCTCTTACTGGTATTTAAATGACACATGTCACTAGTTCACACCTCATTAACCAGGATACAGCACATGGTCTCACCCAGCTACCATGGAGCTAGGAAGTGCAATCCTATTACATGCTTGCAAAGTAGAAAAAGAACCATAAATACTTGGGAAATGGCATGAAAGTCTACCACAATGTCAAAGGCAAATTAATAAAGGGAGTTTTTTTTATCAAGAACTTGGAACTGAAGGTCAGAGACACCCAGTTAAGGTAGATGAAGAAGTATTGATATTAACTTGGTATCTGTAAACAGCCATTTTTTTCCATTATGGTCATGGAGAGGTAGGAGAAGGCGTCTATGAATGAAGAAAGTAGGTGAAGCAGATATTAGAGCAAAACAGTGAAAAATAACAAATTATAGATGAGAGACCTGATGGCTTTCTCGATCTTGACTATAGGGAATTGAGAGCCATAGCTGCTCTTGAGTTCCACTGTATAACTCATTATCTATCATTAAGTTCCTATTTTTCCAAAATTCATGCAAGTTAGTTTCTATTTGCAATCAATAGATATTAATTAAGACAATAACACTAATTAATTCCATAGTATTGCTCTATCAAGTAAAATGCAATGTAGAGTCTAACACAATATGCTAGTTCTCACAGTGTTGGACCTTACTTTATTTTCCCTGCAGACAACATACTGATATAAAAAATTATTTTGATTTGGAAACTGTATCACAATATTAAAGAAATAAAGATAGTGATATTAAGGGATTTGGATATTTTTCAAAAAGTTGAAAAATTGAATCCCATTAATCTAAGTGGACTCCGATGCAAATAAATTGTAAGTTTATTAAAGATTTTTTGTCAAAACAGAAACAATGATAAAAGATTTTTAAATGACTGATAAAGTCATTACCAAATGATTGCCAAATGATTATCATTACCAAATGATAATTAACTCTCATCTAAAATTTAAAATATTAAAATTCATATAAGCCAGAGAACAAATTATTAGAATGTATAATGATACTCAGAGAAATAGAAGAAAAAGATTTAAAAACTGTTCAAATAAAGCAAACAGAATTCAGAATGAAACATAAATTACTCTTAGCAGAGAAAGTAGAATACAAGAGAAAGTTCCTGAAGTTCTTAATATGATTCTTCCAGGAACATTTCATATCAGCTACACATATTCCTGAATGCCGTTACAATTTCCCATGTATTCTCAAGTTACAAAGTAATGATCGTAGGACACAACTTTATTTTTGTTAATCTTATAGGCAAGAAAATCATTTGATTCATATTGTGAAAAAATTAGACAATTGTGAATAAAGGCTGTCAGATAATCCAAACTGTCAGTTTAAACATTTCTGAAAAGATGAAGTAATTTGACCAGAACTGCCAAAAATGTGCCAACTGCTTGAGTACATGCATGAATAAACATGAAACAATATTTGGATATACTGATGAAAGATAAGATTGTGTCATATATTTATAAAATTTCATTCAGAAGCATTTTCTCTTAGTAGGATAGTCAACAGTTCTTTTAAATATAAAATATTGGAATCTATCTCTTCCAAAAATGTATGATAAATAAGAGTATGATATCAATCACACAAAGGTGAAGTTCAATGATCATATTGCCTATAATGAGTGTGATTTAATCAGTGTCTCTGCATAATCCCCCTAATTTTCAGCAGCAAGTCAAACTTGTCTGCAAATAATATTTAACCATATATTTCTTTTATATTTGCATAGGTTATATTTTTATATCATTCATATATCCTTTTTATCATTTTTTTCTTATCATTCATAATCTCTAGTCTCAAGTAGGTTAAAAAACCCTGACCAACTATAAACATCAGCAGAGAGAGACCTCATGGTGAGTGGCTCTCTGCGACATGGTGGTATTGATTTATTTTAAAAATAATTGAGTGTCTTCTCAGTTCCAAATATTGCTTTAAATGCTTTGAATTCAGCTAGGAAGATGACAGGCAAGGCCTCTAGTAAGTGTTAACAACTAGTTAGAAAGATAGTTTAAAACAAGCAAAAAATCTGTGAATAAAAGTTAAATAGGGTAAAATGATAGCAATACAGTGCACCGATGTCCCCGCTTAGGACTCAAATTGGATATTACAATAGCCTCTTTTAACTTCACTTCATAACTTCAGCATTACAGTATGTGTTTATCTGTAGCATGTGTACACAGTAATAACTGTTCTTCCATTAAAATCTTAGCTTAAAAATATATTTATTAACATCAGCTTGGTTTTTCCTCAAAGTAGAACAACAAGAACTTTTTAATATACATTTTAAAGTGGAGAAAGTGAGCCTGTGGGACCTTAAATGACTGGCCCAGATCTACGTGACAAGGCTGAGCCTTGAACTGAAGTGCACTGAAGAAAATTCTTTTGCAGTTCTTTGCTATATCAGGCACGTGATGGATATTAGAACCATGAATATGACATATCCCTGACTTGATCATTTTATCCAGGATAAGTTTCCCCGTTCTTAATCCCTGAGCAGAAGCAATCATACTCCTTCTAAAATTAACCTTGAAAAAAAGCCTAACTCATGGAAAACACATGCTCCTCTGAAATAAGTTAGAGGCTTAATGTCAGTCATGCTTCCTCCTGGTAGATGAGTATCTCACTTCCAAAAGCCATCAGAGATTGCATGCAAAATATTCAGGTTTTCTATCTTAACATTTAACCTTCCCCTCTTAAATTTATAGATATCACCACAGATAAATGGAAGAACCAGGTAGCAATCTGGAGAGAGAAATGGGCGAAGACTTCCTTGTTTTCCCGACCTGTGACTGACATACCTGTACGGCAGGACTGAGGTGTGGGTTCCCACAGCCCAGTGGTCAGCAGCAGAGTTGCACTCAGCATCCTGTGCAGGGGAAGGGAAGTGGCTCTTCTTATTACCTTCAGTGTGATCTGATACAAACAACTACTCAGGATCATTGATGTCCTAAATGACCTTTGAAGAAATGAACTTAGAAAGCTATTTGAGAGGCAATCCAATAGATTTCCCCAGGAAAACACTAGTAGATTTACAAAGTGACGAAACAGGTTGCTAAATTCCTGGAGATATCATCTTTTGTGTGAGATGGAAATATTCTTGTTGGTACTGAAAGGCCTAATATTGGCCAATGTCCATAGGACAGAAAAATTAGCAAATTTTTAAAAAATGCTTTCATTTATGCCTCAAATTGTATAGATGAGGTTTGCAAATCAAGTCTTCCTTGCCTCAAGGAATTGACACTATTAATAAACATGAAAGTATCTTTTTAAAGTATATTTGACTTTATTGTACTCTATATCCCAGGGAAATATTTTCCATATATTAATATATCACTTCTCAAAACATTACAAATTACATAAACAGCATTTAAACATTAAAATTAAAATAGTAAAAGAAGAATAATTCACTATTTTTAAATTTAACTATCTTTATCCTCCTCTTAGAATTACCTAATGGATATGGTCAATTACCTTGGGGAATATGCTTCTATATAGTTTTTTTTTTTTTTTTTTTTTTTTCACTAGACTCTGGCTGTTGGAGGAGGTCTTTGAGTACATGATCAATACTTGACCCCAAGCTGGCCCTTGGCAATCATAGTCTCCTCATCCCCTTCTTTGTTGTTAAAACGGGTATTCCACACATCCTTCCCAGAGTGGGAGGAGTTTTGAAGTGTGATGCCTTGAGAGCAATGTGTTGTGACCATCTCAACTGCTTACCTGACTGAATCCTGGCAAGGCTTCCATAAAATATTTTAAAAATCTGGTGTGTGGGTGTGGAGACCTACTCATCTTGCAGACACCCAAGACAAGCTTTATGTGTAACTTCCCTTTCTTATTAAAACTGCTGCTTACCAACCTCAGTACTCATCAATGGATNGTTGTGACCATCTCAACTGCTTACCTGACTGAATCCTGGCAAGGCTTCCATAAAATATTTTAAAAATCTGGTGTGTGGGTGTGGAGACCTACTCATCTTGCAGACACCCAAGACAAGCTTTATGTGTAACTTCCCTTTCTTATTAAAACTGCTGCTTACCAACCTCAGTACTCATCAATGGATGGATGGGAAATGATGCAGTAAATATATACATATACAATGGAATACTATTCAGTCATAAAAAGGTGAAATCTTGCCATTTGCAACAATACGGATGCACTTCAAGGGTACTCTGCTAAGTGAAATAAGTTCAGTTCAATTCAGTTCAGTTGCTCAGTCATGTCCGACTCTTTGTGACCCCATGAATCGCAGCACACCAGGCCTCCCTGTCCATCACCAACTCCCGGAGTTCACTCAGACTCACGCCCATCGAGTCAGTGATGCCATCCAGCCATCTCATCCTCAGTCATCCCCTTCTCCTCCTGCCCNTAATAAATAAACACTTCCAAGACGCCAACACCGTCCACGCTTCGAATTCCCTGGACCCGCCGGGGCTGGTCCCCGGCATCTGATAACAGAATTATAAATATAAAAATTAGAATTTATTTCTAGAAATTTTGAAAACTGGAAATTATGAAGAGAAAAATGAATCACTTGTATTCATGTCAGCAAACATTCCAGCATTCAATTCTCCTTATATTTTTGGCATATTTCCTCCTGGAATTTTAAAATTCACAAATGTGAGAAAAATTAGGATTATTTACTTAGGGTATGTTTGTCTATAGCTATATGTCTATACACAAATATGTAATATATATTTAAACAGTGTTGCATCATTTTTAATTAACACTACATCATTTATATAGCACATAAGATATACTGACAACAAACAGGAAAAAATGTGGAGCAAAAATGAAAGGGATATATCAAGCTCAGAGTAATAGAATTACCATAATAGAGCATTAAATTTAACACTAAGCTTCCTTGCTTAAAAACTTTTTGATACAACAAAATCAGGTCTGCTTCTGCTATCACATAACAAGTGGCCCACAGGGCTTTTGTAACCTTTGTTTGATTGAATTACTGCTACTGAGAGATTTAGTGAAGCATTTTCTACTTCATAGCAGTCTCCATCATTATGATATTTATAAATATCAAAGAGCAGCAGCCTGCAGACAAAAACTTCTACTGGAATAACATAGCTTTTTCAAAATATCCAGTATAAACAAATCCATTTATAAATCCCTACTGGATTCCATCCCTGGGTCTGGAATACACCCTGGAGAGGGAAATGGCAACCCATTCCAGTATTCTTGCTGGGAAATCCCATGGACAGAAGAGCCTGGCAGGCTACAGTTCATGGGGTTGCAAAAGAGTAGGACATGACTTAGTGACTAAACAACAACAAATAGTGAAATCATTAGCTCCCTTTTATCTTACATGTTCGTGGTGTTTTCTAATTCCTTATATTTAAAGAAATAAGCACAACAAAAATAGTTAGAAGTGTTACTGATTCAAGACTTTCATGTGCTTATTTGCACATTTTAGCATGAGAAAAGTTTTTTCAAGTGATAAAAAATAAGTGACAAAATAATAAGTTTATTAACTATTCTACAGTCATTGTCTCTGAATTTTTCCTGAGTTTCATTTTCAAAAATGAATTAGTTGGAATTACATTTACTGTAAACTCCCTACATAATTTCAGTTTTGTGTTATATGCATTCTATGTATAACTTTATGCCAAAAATTATCCTGGTTCAAAAGAAAATTTTGGTTCTTCCCTAAATGATATGACTTATGGAGGGCCAACAAATATTTAGGCAAATTTTGATTATCTAGGTGTAGATTTCTAATAACACTGATATTGGGTGGAATAAATATTTTGATTTCTCAAATTCATTCCCTAAATCAGTAAAAGAACACGTTTAAATGATTTTTAATTCCTCACTAGTAAAACAGTACCTTGTACACCCTCTGCTGGCTTTCAGGAGTAATTTAAACTTTCTTATATTTGTATAGTAATCAAGGATAGACAGAACAGAAACACTTTAAATGTTACATAAAGACTCTAATCATAATAAAAATCCAAGTAAAATAATCATGTTTATCCTCTTTTAGACTTAAAATGGAGAAGGATGGTGGAGTAGAAGGACGTGCACTCATCTTCTGCTGCGAGAACTCCAAAATTACAACTTGTTGCTGAACAACAATTGACCTCAGGGTCAGACGAGGCTGAGCACTCATGCACTTTTTATATGTATTCTGGGCACGAGTCCCTTACCAGATATGAGACTTTCTCCCAGTGTGGTGGCTTGTGTTTTCATTTTCTTAACGATCTCTTCCAAAGAACAAAATTTTTAATTTAATGAAGTTGAATTTATCAGTGCTTTCTTTTTTGAATCAGGCTTTTGTTATCACACGTTTAAGTAACCTTTGCCTAAGTCAAGGTCACAAAGATTCTTCTGTGTTTTCTTCTAGAAATTTTATAGTTTTAGCTTTTACCTTTAGACCTATGAGCCATTTAAAGTTTTATATAGGTCAAGGGTCTGTTTTCTTTTGCTCTTTTTTGCATATATGATTATCCTATTGCTCCAGCACCATTTATTGAAGGAATTCCTGCTTCACATAGATATGAAGTTGGGGAAAGAAATACTAAAGTTAATAGCCTTTTGGGATTATTAAATTAATTTTTAATGATGATTGTGTTTAGCAACCCATTAATAAAATTCCACATCTACTCGTCTTGCAGCCTCCTCAATAAAACATTTCTTAGAGCTTAGTTGAAGGACGTATTCCCAACTGCCTCTCTGTGGGGCGTGATGGTAAGGGGCTGAGCAGATTCATTCAGCATTTCTGAGCTTTTGGACTTATTCCTTTAGCTATGCCAGCACATGTAAAAATGTGGATTATTGATGAATCCAGGCTTCAAAGAGCTGCCTCATCAGGTTATATTCACATGCATAAGTCAATATATTAAATTTCATATTCTGACAATGCATCCATGATAATAATTCAGCCCAATTATGCCTTATACTTTATCCCCCTTTGACCTAATCCCTTAAAATCTACCTTCACACACATTCTCTAATTTCTTACCAATACCGATTGGAGAGGTCCTGAACCCCTTTGGATGTGTAGGATATCTCCACGTAGAGCAGTCCTTGTACTTTCCATCTCCGCTAGCAGTAATGGATGTGTTGTGAGGGGAATTAGATTGTGAGGCAAGTGCAGTCATCAAAAGGCTTTCATACTGAAGAAGTTTTGTTTGTTTGTCTATATGTCTTTGAGAAAGACATATATGTGGGAGTGGGAAGAACCTCAAAGTTCCCAGCTTCATCCTTGCTACTCAAATGACCCATTCTCCTGGTTTAAAATTCTACCCTTTCTGCCACCAATACTTTTCTATAAGCACAAGAGACCTAGTTGACTTGAGAATTTATTTGAATTGTGCGACCCTCAGAATTGGACCCTGGACTTGGTTCTTACCCTCTGGGCATAAGAAATGAGGGACTCCTTGAAGATTTCTTTTAAGCTTACTAACCATCCATGCCAAATATTTTTGGGTTTTAATCGCTCGTTTTCCACATATACGCACTCTAGAGTTATCAGAAGGAGCCAGGTGACTCCATGAATTTTATAATCACTATTTTTGCTATAGCGACTGAGTCTTACATTCACTTGAATTCTCAATGCCATATTTTGTCTATATGCTTCATCACATTCTAGCATCAGTGATCATTTGAGTAATCGTAACGTCTCTGCACGTCATGTATTCTTGTCTGGAAAATACCATGGATAGAGGAGCCCAGCAGGCTACAGTCCATGAGGTCACAAAGAGCTGGACATGACTGAGCACACACACACACACAGACACACNTTGTCTATATGCTTCATCACATTCTAGCATCAGTGATCATTTGAGTAATCGTAACGTCTCTGCACGTCATGTATTCTTGTCTGGAAAATACCATGGATAGAGGAGCCCAGCAGGCTACAGTCCATGAGGTCACAAAGAGCTGGACATGACTGAGCACACACACACACACAGACACACACACAATGTCTCTGCATGTCATGTATTACCCATGTCCATTTCTCCCCAGCACTCTGCAAGAATGTGAGAAATCCATTCCCAAAATTTGAAGTTCTGCTTCCCAAGGCCACCTTGGGTACTAATTATTGTACCATCAAGATCCTAGCAGGAAACAGACAATATAAACCGGAGAAGAAGTTCATAAGGAAACTATTTACACAGGTATAGGCAAGGTATAGGGAAACAACAGTAGATAATACTATATCACTTCCAAATTCTTATCCTTCCCAACTCCACCGTAAGGACTTCATTCCACTGTCAGGACTTCATTCCACAGTCACACAAAATAGAGATATGGAAATCATCCAAGATTATCCTTTTTCTATTATATACCACTTTCAATGAACTAAATACCAAGTCCTCCTAAATATACAGCTAAAATATCTTCTGTTCCCTCCAACTTTGTTCCTACCTAGTGTGGCGTCATGGTTCAATTCTTACTGAATCATGAGAATTTTTGTATAACATAAATTGAGTATCCCAGAGCAGCAGGAGAGGAAGTTAAAGAAATAACAAGGAACTAGGTCCTGGAGAAATCCATTGTCATAATGAGTTCATTTTCTTTAATTCACAGCAAAAGAAACAAAATGGGGATAGCAGAACTCTTTATACTTTTATATTATTTGTGTTATTGCAGTGAATACTCAACTTCAGAAAATCCATTAATACATCAGCACAAAAGATGTGAATTTTAATATGTAGCTCATCCAATTACAGCACTATAAAGAGAATGAGGAGAAAAGCAGCTATAAACATCCAACCGCAGATTTCAAGCAGTCTCATGCTGTGATTTTAGATAATGCAAATTTTATGTTCATGTCTCATCTTCAGAAACAAAATGCATTATATTAAAGGCCAATCTACCTGGGAATTATAAACCTTAACACAATTCAGAGAACTTGCAGATTTGGTTCTTTGTTTTGATCAGTATTACTGGAGAAGTGTTCAGTTGTGTTACATGAGATGAAGAGAGCCAACATATCTAGAGGTCTATCTATTTCAAATATAGCACTATTTATTAATTATAAAGTATCCAGATGAAACATGTCCATAATTCTCCCTACCCATTTTCACTTCTCACTTTCATGTGTTGGAGAAGGAAATGGCAACCCACTTCAGTGTTCTTGCCTGGAGAATCCCAGGGATGGGGGAGCCTGGTCGGCTGCCGTCTATGGGGTCGCACAGAGTCGGACACGACTGAAGTGACTTAGCAACAGCAGCATGTTCTTTTATGTTAACCACAATGTAATATGTAACTATGTTCACTACAAAATGTGAAGGTAAAGAATAACCATTGGTTATCTACCTGTGTTTTAGCAGATTTGTTAATATAAAGTGTGGATTGCTACTTTACTTGCAGATTAAATGTAAACTGAATTCATATATTTTATTTAGTCCATATGGGATTTTTCAGGTCAGAGCCTTTAACAGTCATCCAGCTTTGGTTCAAAAAGAACATATCTGTTAGAAAGAAAGAGCAAATATCATCTGTTCCAAGAAAAGGGTCCATTAAATCTCAGGGTGATAGCTCGGCTTTTCTGTTATTCTAAAATTAATCCTTACATTGTTAATGAAAATAAATCAGACTTAAGAAATATATGGTTCAGGTCCCCATTCTTCCTAGAACCTCTTCCCATCAAACCCTTATTCTTGAGTTCCCTAATTTGGATTTCCAATCTTTTTTTTTTTAAGGTTTGAAGCACTTACAATTCCAGATCATTTTGAGATGTAATGCTAATTGCTTTAAACAAAAATTTTAAAAAAAGAAAGCATTTATGGATTATGAAAAGCACATTTCCTTTCTGAAATATCCAGATAAATCTTCTGGAGAACTGAAAGTTATACTACAATATATTAGGATATTATTGAAAAGGAATGTGATGATTGCTTTGCTTCATTTTTTTTCATTTTCACTGAAATATATTTGATTTGTAACGTGTATATACGTGTGTATACATATATACACACATATAAACATACGACTTCCCAGGTAGCACAATAGTAAAAGATCCAGCTGCCAATGCAGGAGACACAGGAGTTGCGGGTTTGATCCCTGAGTTGGGAAGATCCTCTGGAGTAGGAAACGGCAAACTGGTCCAGTATTCTTGCCTGGACAATTCCATAGACAGAGGACCCTGGTGGGCTATAGCCCACGGGGTCACAAAGAGTTGGATGTCACTGAATGACTGAGCACATGAATATATATATATATATATATATATACACATTTTTTTTTCATACATACATACATACACACACACACACACACACACATATATATATATACTTTTTCAGATTCTTTTCCAATATAGATTATTATGCTGAAGGCAGTTTCCTGTGCTTTACAGTAGGTCCTGTTGTCTATCTATTTTGTGTATAGTAGTATATATCTGCTAATCCCAAAGTACTAATTTATCCCTCCCCAACTTTCCCTTTGGAAACTGTAGGTTGTTTTCAATGTCTGTGAGTCTATTTCTGTGTTGTAAATGAATTCATTTATATTATTTTCTTAGATTCCACATGTAAGTGATATCATATGTTGTCTGTCTTTCTCTGTCTGACTTACTTCACTTAGGATGATAATCTCTAGGTCCATTTGTGTTGCTGCAAATGGTATTCTTTCATTCTTTTAACACTGAGTAATATTCCATTGTGCATACATGCCACCTCTTTGCCTATTCATCTGTTGATGGACAGTTAGGTTGGTATTGTAAATAGTGCTGCTATAAACATTGGGATGCACATATCTTTTCAAGTTGAGCTTTCTCTAGGTATATGCCCTGGCTGGAAAGGCTGGATCATATGATAACTCTATTTTTAGTTTTTTAAAGCATATCCATATTGTTCTCCATAGTGACTACACCAATTTACATCCTCACCAACAGTGTTGGGGGGTTCCTTTGTTCTCCACATCCTCTCCAGCCTTTATTATTTGTATACATTTTAATGATGGCCATTCTGACTGGTATGAAGCAATAGCTCAGGGTAGGTTTGATTTGTATTTCTCTTTTAATTAGCTGAAGCTGAAACTCCAATACTTTGGCCAACTCATGAGAAGAGTTGATTCATTGGAAAAGACCCTGATGCTGGGAGGGATTGGGGGCAGGAGGAGAAGGGGACAGGAGAGGATGAGATGGCTGGATGGCATCACTGACTCAATGGCCATAAGTCTGGGTAAACTCCAGGAGTTGGTGATGGACAGGGAGGCCTGGTGTGTTGCAATTCATGGGGTCGAAAAGAGTAGGACACAACTGAACTGAACTGAACTGAACTGAATAATTAGTAATGTTGAGAAATTTTTAATGTGCCTATTGGCCATTTATGCAGTACTTGGATGCAATCTAAAAAACGACAGAATGATCTCTGTTCGTTTCCAAGGCAAACCATTCAATTTCACAGTAATCCAAGTCTATGCCCCAACCAGGAACGCTGAAGAAGCTGAAGTTGAATGGTTCTATGAAGACTTACAAGACCTTTTAGAACTAACACCCAAAAAAGATGTCTTCTTCATTGAAGGGGACTGGAATGCAAAAGTAGGAAGGCAAGAAACAGCTGAAGTAACAGGCAAATTTGGCCTTGGAATATGGAATGAAGCAGGGCAAAGGCTAATAGAGTTTGCCAAGAGAACACACTGGTCATGGCAAACACCCTCTTCCAACAACACGAGAAGACTCTACGCGTGGATATCACCAGATGGTCAACAGTAAAATCAGGCTGATTATATTCTTTGCAGCCAAAGATGGACAAGCTCTATACAGTCAGCAAAAACAAGACTGGGAGCTGACTGTGGCTCAGATCATGAGCTCCTTATTGGCAAATTCAGACTTAAATTGAGGAAAGTAGGGGAAATCACTAGACCATTCAGATTTGACTTAAATCAAATCCTTTATGATTATACAGTGGAAGTGAGAAATAGATTTAAGGGACTAGATCTTATAGAGTGCCTGATGAATTATGGAATGAGGTTCGTGACATTGTACAAGAGACAGGGATCAAGACCATCCCCATGGAAAATAAATGCAAAAAAGCAAAATGACTGTCTGGGGAGGCCTTACAAATAGCTGTGAAAAGAAGAGAAGCAAAAAGCAAAGGAGAAAAGGAAAGATATAAGTATCTGAATGCAGAGTTCCAAAGAATATCAAGAGATAAGAAAGCCTTCCTCAATGATCAATGCAAAGAAATAGAGGAAAACAACAGAATGGGAAAGACTAGAGATCTCTTCAAGAAAATTAGAGATACCAAGGGAACATTTCATGCAAAGATGAGCTCAATAAAGGACAGGAATGGTATGGACCTAACAGAAACAGAAGATATTAAGAAGAGGTGGCAAGAATACACAGAGGAACTGTACAAAAAAGATCTTCATGACCCAGATAATCACGATGGTATGAACACCAACCTAGAGCCAGACATACTGGAATGCGAAGTCAAGTGGGCCTTA
>SJYA01000865.1:3041928-3069779 GCA_006410615.1 Neotragus moschatus
TGCACTCATCTCACACACTAGTCAAGTAATGCTCAAAATTCTCCAAGCCAGGCTTCACCAATAGGTGAACCGTGAACTTCCAGATGTTCAAGCTGATTTTAGAAAAGGCAGAGGAAGCAGAGATCAAATTGCCAACATCCGCTGGATCATTGAAAAAGCAAGAGAGTTCCAGAAAAACCTCTATTTCTGCTTTATGACTATGGCAAAGCCTTTGACTGTGTGGATCACAAGAAACTGTGGGAAATTCTGAGAGAGATGGGAATACCAGAACACCTGATCTGCCTCTTGAGAAACCTATATGCAGGTCAGAAAGCAACAGTTAGAACCAGACGTGGCACAACAGATTGGTTCCAAATAGGAAAAGGAATCTGTCAAGGCTGTATATTGTCACCCTGCTTATTTAACTTATATGCAGAGTACATCATGAGAAAGGCTGGGTTGGAAGGAGCACAAGCTGGAATCAAGATTGCCAGCAGAAATATCAATCACCTCAGATATGCAGATGACACCACCCTTATGGCAGAAAGTGAAGAAGTACTAAAAAATAACTCTTGAGGAGAGTGAAAAAGTTGGCTTAAAGCTCAACATTCAGAAAACTAAGATCATGGCATTTGGTCCCATCACTTCATGGGAAATAGATGGAGAAACAGTGGAAACAGTATCAGGCTTTATTTTTGGGGGCTCCAAAATCACTGCAGATGGTGACTGCAGCCATGAGATTAAAAGACACTTACTCCTTGGAAGAAAAGTTATGACCAACCTAGATAGTATATTTAAAAGCAGAGACATTATTTTGCCATCCGTCTAGTCAAGGCTATGGTTTCTCCAGTGGTCATGTATGGATGTGAGAGTTGGACTGTGAAGAAAGCTGAGAGCCAAAGAATTGATGCTTTTGAACTGTGGTGTTGGAGAAGACTCTTGAGAGTCCTTGGACTGCAAGGAGATCCAACAAGTCCATTCTAAGGGAGATGAGCCCTGGGTGTTCTTTGGAAGGAATGATGCTCTAGCTGAAACTCCAGTACTTTGGCCACCTCATGCAAACAGTTGACTCACTGGAAAAGACTCTGATGCTGGGAGGGATTGGGGGCAGGAGGAAAAGGGGATAACAGAGGATAAGATGGCTGGATGGCATCACTGATTCGATGGACGTGAGTTTGAGTGAACTCCGGGAGATGGTGATGGACCAGGAGGCCTGGCGTGCTGTGATTCATGGGGTTGCAAAGAGTCGGACACGATTGAACGACTTATCTGATCTGATCTGATGTCTTTTTGGGAAAATATCTATTTATTTCTTCTGCCCATTTTTTATTCGGTTGTTTGTTTTCTTGATATTAAGCTATATGGTCTGTTTGTATTCTCTAGCAAGAATACTAGAGTGGATTGTCATTCCCTTCTTTAGGGAATCTTCCCATTTCAGGGATAGAACCTGGGTCTCCCTCATTGCAGGCAGATTCTTTACTATCTGAGCCTCTAAGTAAACACAGAAATTAATCCCTTGCTGGTTTCATCATTTGAAAATACTTCTCCATTCCATAGGTTGTCTTTTTATTTTGTTTATGGTTTCCTTTGATCTGTAAAAGCTTTTAATTTTAATTAGGTTCCATTTGTTTTATTTTTGCTTTTATTTCCATTATCCTAGATGGAGCGTGAAAAATTTTGCTACGTCAATATTTATGTTTTGCTCTAGGAATTTTATAATATCTGGTCTTGCATTTAGATCTTTTAATCCATTTCAAATTTGTTTTCATATGTAATGTTAGAGAATCTTCTAATTTCATTATTTTACCTATTGCTGTTCAGTTTTCCCAGCATCATTTATTGAAGAGATTCTTTTCTCTATTGCATAGTTTTGCCTCTTTTGTCATTAATTGATCATAAGTGTGTGGATTTATTTCTGGGCTTTGTATCCTGTTCCATTGATCTATATGTCTGTTTTTGTGTCCATACCATACTCTTTTGATTGCCATAGTTTTGTAATATAGTCTGAAGTGAGGGAGTATTATTCTTCCCGCTTCATTCTTCTTTCTCAAGATTGTTTTGGCTATTTAGAGCCTTTTGTATTTCTATACAAATTTTAAAATTGTTTGTTCTAGCTCTATGAAAAATGCCAGAATCTGATAGGCATTGTATTGAACCTGTAGATTGCCTTATGTAGTATGATTATTTTAACAATTTGAGAACATGGTGCATCTCTCCATTTGTTTGTTGGTTTGTTGTCTTTAATTTCTTTCATCAGGGTCTTATAGTTTTTGCAGTATAGATCTTTTGCCTTCTGGGAATAAATTCCTAGGTATTTTATCCTTTGTGATTCAATGGTAAAAGGAATATCCTTATTTTCTCTTTCTGATATTTCACTGTTAATATACAGGAATGCAACTGGTTTCTGTGTGTTTATTTTTTATCCTGCAACTTTACCATATTTATCAATAAGCTCTAATAGTTTTAGGATTTTCCACATATAGTAGTATGTTATCTGAATATAAGCATTGGAGCTTTGCTATTTTTTCACGTTCTTTGGAGCCAGTTACAGGAACCAATTTTTTTCCTACCTGCCATATGTATAGATTATCATTTCAAATTAATTAAAATGAAGTATTTTTTCTTTTAAAATGGTGGTAATTATTATAGCTTTATGATACTATAACTAGGAGCTTTCATCTTTCAATAAACCTGTGTATGAAAGGGTTGAGAAAAATAATCATACATTTTTACTGTCTTTCATATGTGAAAATTATTCAATACTATTTTTCCACACTTTCTTTCCACTGAAATTGGATATTTATGTGGCCCAAAAGAGTTTTTTTTAGAGCATAACAAGAGATCCTTTTTTGTATTTTGTGTTGAACAGCAGAGATTTTACTGGTCAACTCAGAAGAGTTGACCAGTAAATAAATTAACATCCAGTTAATGTGCCTGGGTCATGGTTACCCCAAAGGGGTGGAAAATGCTGTGCCAGCATGTACTGTCCAAAAAACAAACCCACCATGGATTACTGTATAGTAATCAGTCTGAAACTGATGAAATACAGAGCAAGCAAAGTTTTCAAAGGGCTTAAATATCTGTCTTGATTGAAATTTCACAGATAGAATTTCTACAGTTATCTGTATAGCAATTTGGGGTAGATGTTAGAAAATTGAGTTTCTGTTACTAGCTTAGAAACCAAACTGTTCTATGACCTTGAATAAATAATTAAGCAGTATTTTACTTTATATAGTCCCACTTATAAATTCTAAATTATTTTTGGAATTAATTTTGGAATTATTTTCTTTAAAATCTGAATGAAATATACTTGAATACAGTTAATTGAGCCATTTTTGGTAAGGCCGAAAAGTAGTATTTATTACTGTTTCAATGTGTAATCCTGAAGCAGTTTATCCCATTTTCACAGTGAGAGGAAAAGTTAAATTTTTGCTAAACCCTTGAGAGCAGGTTCTTATCTCATGCAATATGGCAGGTTCTTATCTCATGCAATATGGCCTTTAGGCTCTCTCAGGGGTTGTTTTTCCTTCGGGGACTTTCCAAGAAGCTGTTTTTCCAGGCCTTCGGAATGTGGCCCCGACCAGCCCTTTAGACCTGATAGCAAACGAGCTTATCCCTGTAAAGGTCAAGACCTGCACACCAATCAGACTGTCCCCACCCTAGCTGCACTGGTTTGTGGTTTTTTTGCTTAAAAATGCTCTGTAACGACTGTTCGGGGTTCGTTCCTCCCTGGAGGTGACGGAACCCCAGCGTGCTGGCCCAATAAATCCTCCTGCTGTTTGCATCGAATTCGAGTCTCAGTGATCTTTGGAGCGACGGGTCCTAGGAAAAGACCATAAGGTCTAACAACAGTATCAGAAACCAACTTGAAATTGTCATCTGCAGAATGTCATGAGACTGAGCATTTAGGCTAGTTCTCCAATTCTTTAATAGCTTTTTTTTAAGTGGCAAAACCAAAAAAAAAAAAAAAAAGATTTTGGGGGGAGTGGGCTCACCACGAGTCTTGTGGGATCTTGGTTCCCTGATACGGATGGAAGCTGTTCCTCACATGGTGGTAGCACACCTAATCATTGAACTGCCAGGGAATTCCTCAATTATAATTTATAGTCACAACTATAAACATAGATTTCACCCTTTGTCAAATTATAAATATGTAAGTTGATCATTCAAGTGTATTTGTTCCTATCATACTTTACATAAATTACCATTGTTTCCCAGCTTCAGCCATTATTGGGGCTGTGTGTCAAGTCACTTCAGTCCTGTCCAACTCTTTGCAACAGTATGCCTGCCAAGCTCCTCTGTCCATCAGGATTCTCCAGGCAAGAATACTGGAGTGAGTTGCCATAGTGCCACCTGGGAAGCACTTTTGGGGCAGTAGATTACTGAAAATTCTTAAACTATATCAATCAAGAGCAGGGAGCTACTCTCTCCTTTCCACTAGATTAGTGGTTTCTGATTTCAAGAACAAATAGCCTGTGGTGCACAAAGAAGTTGTCATGACTCCTGCAGATGGTTCACTTATTAGCAAAGTGGAAACTGAAAGTATAGTCGCTCAGTCGTGTCCGACTCTTTGCAACCCCTTGGACAGAGGAGCCTGATGGGCTCTTTGGGCTCCTCTGTCCATGGGGATTCTCCAGGCAAGAATACTGGAGAGGGTTGTCAATTCCCTTCTCCAGGGGATCTTCTGAACCCAAGGATTGAAGCTGGACCTCTGGCATTGTAGCCAGATTCCTTACTATCTGATCGATGAGGGAAGCCCTACTTATAGGCCACTAATGTGAAAACATTCCTATTAAATCTAAGAATGTAGATAAGCCTTTAGAGTTAATGATAGCTGAGTATACACCCTATGAAACAGATACCAATGTCCATAAGTATAAATTGTGTTAATTCATGTTGCAGAATACATCTCAAAAGGTAATTTTAAAGAACTGGGCCTGGATTGCTGTAAATTTTAGGCCTTTCTTCTCTGATTCAAAACTTAGATTTGTTTTTTAAATTAATTTGTTAATAAAGTATATAAAAATAAATTTGCTTGGAAAAGCAATTTGAGGATAAAATGTAATATGTGGATTTAGCAGTAGTTTATCACTTTTTAATAAAAGAAACAGTTATTGTGAATGTTTACAATTTAAAATAATACATCCAACCTGAAAAGGAGAGAGTAAACTCCTAGGCAGGTTGATAAGAAGTCTGGGGTCCCCGAGGAAGAGAAAGGAGTCTGAGGCTCTCAAGGAGGAGGAAAGGACAAACTTTTCTTTCTCTACATTCCTTAGTAAGGATTATATAACAACAATGTATCCTGCTTGAGGACAATTTCTCCTTCTTGAAAACTTCTGACTAATCCTGTTATCTTAAAATGTATATTATGGGAGTGGGTCTGGTAGGATCTTTCTCTTGTTAGTTTTAATCCTGTCATCTTAAAATGTAAATTGTGGGAGAGGGTCTAGTAAGATCTTTACAACCTTGAGACATTCTTTTGATTTATTGTTTATAACCAATTGAAAAAGTATATAGCTCCCTTGCTGAGACTAGTGAAGGGGGACACTCTCCACACTCCTTCTGATGTCTACGTCAGAAGCTTTCTCTGTCCCTTTACATATTTTAATAAAACTCTGCTACACAAAGGCTAATCAAGCCTGGTCCCTGGTCCCAAAGCTAAATCTTTTTCTTACGGGATCAAGAATTTGACATCGTTCACTGTAAGCTATCAAAACTTTAAACAACACTGTTAACTGGCTACTTTGCAGTTTTTCAGTCTCTAAGTCATGACGGACTCTTTGTGACCCCATGAGTTGCTGCACACAAGGCTCCCCTGTCCTTTACTGTCTCCAGGAAAGCGCAAGTGAAAGTCACTCGGTTGTGTCCCTCTCTGATTCTTTGCAATCCCATGGATTGTAGCCCACTTGGCTCCTCTGTCCATGGAATTCTCCAGGCAGGAGTACTGAAGTGGGTAGCCATTCTGATCTGGTTTGCTCAAACACATGTCCATTGAGTTGGTGATGCTATCTAACCATCTCATCCTCTGGCACCCCCTTCTCCTTTTGCCTTCAATCTTTCCCAGCACCAGTATCTTTTCCAATGAGTTGGCTCTTTTGCATCAGGTGACCAAAGTATTGGAGCTTCAGCTTCAGCAGCAGTCCTTCCAATGAATATTTAGGGTTGGTTTCCTTTAGATTTGACTGGTTTGATCTTACAGCCCAAAAGACTCTCAAAAATCTTCTTTAGTGCCACAATTTAAAAGTATAAATTCTTCAGTTCTCAGCCTTCTTGATGGTCCAATTCTCACATCCATACATGACTACTGAAAACACCAATAGCTTTGACTATATGGACATTTGTTTGACTATATTGACAGTAAAGTGATGTCTCTGCGTTTTAATACACCGTCTAGGTTTGTCATAGCTTTCCTTCCAAGGAGCAAGACTCTTTTAATTTCATGGCTGCAGTTGCCATCTCAGTTATTTTAGAGCCCAGTACCAGCTATACTCTGATATAAAATAAAAAGTTAAAATAAGCAAATAAAATGATACATTAATACTACATTGCCAAATTATAATTAGGTAAAAAGATTAGGAAAAAAGAAATCCAAACTATTCTTCTCAAAAAGCAAGCATAAAATGCAGGTTACACAAATATGCTAATGTTTTTTAAACAAATTCAGATTTACTGAGCACACGTACACAAACAAAAGCACAAAAAGTCACCTTCGAAACCTACTGCCATAGTAATTAACAAGCAGAATTTCGAAAAGACTTTCTCCTAAGGATGGCACAAGAGGGTGGATGGTACTAAAAATCCACATGATTTTGTTTTCACTTCTGTGAAGCAAACTCCTTCTACTATTTTCTCTGTTTCTCTTGTATTAATATTACATACACTGTAATAATAAAACAGTACATTATAATAAAATTATTTTAGTTTGAATATACATAATATAAAAGACTAAATATGGGAGGGTCTCAATATAGTCTGAGGGATAAGAAATGGAGTTAGGTATTCTATAACCATGAGATGGTGAACTATCTCTGTTTTATATTAGGAAAATAAGATCTCTCAGTGACATCTATTGGATGGCTGTATCTGGATTTGTGGGATAAGTAAGCCCTGGTCTGGTTAGAGTGTTTGTATGGTGCCCATTTTAGGATTCCACTGCTGAAGCACTTCTAATTTATATCTGATTTCCCCAATTTGGGATTATGGCATTTGGCTGCCCCTGCTTTGTATATAGTGTGAAAAAGGGGTCAAAGTTCATCCGTCTCTTCCTGTGGTTTTGTCTCTATCCCAGAGGAGAAAGTTTGACCATAAGGAATTCAGTTTACTCTAGCGTAGAATCATCATTTGAGTGTCACTACACATCAGAGGTTCAACAATAAAACTGGTTCATTAAGATAACAATTCTCTGAAACCTATACAACTGCACTGTGTCACCATAGACATAACCACAGGTAGAAATTTTTCTTGGACCAAACAACCTTTCCAGCCAGAGATGAACTATTTTTGGTGTGTAGAATACTGCTTTGCCTTCACTAATGGATGCTGGACAACCTGTAAGTCTAACAAGAAACAGGATAGATTTCTAAACCTAATCCGTTAACAGGTAACATTCTATAAGCCCTGGTTTCACCAATTCAGTATAAAGAAGAAGGAATTACTCACAATCATCCTTAGGAAACTTGCACTAAATTCCCTTGGTATTGTATCCCCCTATCGTTTTCTCTCTTTTTGTGGCTAAAATTTTTATTCATACACTTAGCCTACAGTAATTAAGCACCTAAAACATGTTGGGAATTTTGTGTCAAATGAGACAAAACCTTTAATTTCTAGTGAGAAGAAAACATTCTAGAGATAAGCAAATGTCAAAGTCTTGGTGGTTACATTACACTATAGTTTTTTTTTTTAATTTGAGAATAATTGCTTTATAATACTGTGTTGGTCTCTGCTGTACCTCAGATGAGTCAGCCTTAGGTACATGTGTGTCCCCTCCTTCTTGTACCCCCCTCCCACATCCCACCCCATCCCACCCCTCTAGGTTGTCACAGAGCGAATCCCCACTGGCTCTCTGTTTTACATATGGTGATGTATATGTTTCCATGCCACTCTCAATCTCTCCCACCCTCTCCCTCCCACACCATGTCCACAAGTCTCTCCTCTATGTCTCTCTTCATTGCTGCCCTGCAAATAGGCTCATCCATAACATCTTTCTATTTCATATATATATGTTAATATACAATTTTTGTTTTTTTTCTTTCTGACTTACTTCACTCCATGTAACATGCTCTAGGTTCATCCACCTCATTAGAAGTGACTCAAATGTGTTCTTTTTATGGCTGAGTAATATTCCATTGTAAATATCTACACCTTCTTTATCCATTCATCTATCAATGGACATCTAGGTTGCTTCCATGGCCTAGCTATTGTAAATAGTGCTGCAGTGAACATTGGGGTACATGTGTCTCTTTCAATTATGGTTTTCTCAGGGTATATGTCCTCCCAATCATTTTAATACAATTATTTAATTTCTTGAACATTGCTGAAAGAGACACGTATTTGTGCCAGCCATTATCTATTAGTGTTTTTAGCCTCTGAAATTGAGTTGTAACAAAAGTTGTCCCCACCTAGACCCCATGGCCTCTGTGGGTTTTGGTCAGGTAAACCAGGCCTCTGCAGAAAAGCACAGGAAATGTTTCCCAAACCTCATGTAGATCATGGGGACTAGAGCAATTGCAAATGACTTGCATAATAAATAGAATTACCGGATACAGTACGTGCATGCATGCTTAGCTGTTTAAGTCATGTCTGATTCTTTGTGACTCCATGGACTATAGCCCAGCAGGCTCCTCTGTCTATGGGATTCTTCAGGCAAGAATACTGGAGTGTGTTGCCAAGCCCTCTTCCAAGGGATCTTCCCGACCTAGGGATTGAACTGGCATCTCTTATGACTCCTGCATTGGCAGGTGGGTTCTTTACCACTAGTGCCACCTGGGAAGCCCATAAGATATGGTAGCATGCAAATATGCTCTTTACGAACAAAGAAGTTCCCGCATACCCAACCATTTCTGTACTAAATGCTGTTGCAAATGCATAGGCTAATAACTTGTTTATTTTGAATATACCAAGAACTGAGCATGGTTAAACTCAACTGTGCTGAGAGAAGACAACGATCATGTGATATTTGGGTTAAATGACCAAGAATACAAGAATGGTAATTACAAGAAAAAGAATGATTGCTTTAAAGAAATTCTTTCAGCTGTGTCTTATTTTGTCAATCTCAGTCATGGACTATATATCCACTGTCATCTCCTTGGTTCAGAATCCTTGGACAAAATGACTGCTTCTTGAAATTATCTGCCTTTGGAGACTTTTTTGAGTCGGTCTCAATTTAAATCTCATGTGAGTAGAAACCCACTGATTTGATAAGTTTGTAGCTTGGTTGGTACCCACTCCAGTGTTCTTGCCTAGAGAATCCCAGGGATGGGGAGCCTGGTGGGCTGCCATCTATGGGGTTGCACAGAGTCGGACATGACTGAAGCGACTTAGCAGCAGCAGCAGCAGCAGCTTGGTTGGTAGTTCGCTTGCACTGTGACACATGAGCCTATAGTAAGAATAGAAACAGTGCCCAGTAATGCCAAAAAGCATTGTCATGTTGATATGTGTTATTGGTTGAATTGTATTCCCTAAAAAAGATATTGGGCTTGATCCCTGGGTTGGGAAGGTCCTCTGGAGAAGGAAAAGGCTACCCACTCCAATATTCTGGCCTGGAGAATTCCATGAGCTGTATAGTCCATGGAGTTGCAAAGAGTCAGACACGACTGAATGACTTTCACTTCACTTCACTTCAAAAAAGATATACTGGAGTCCTCACCACTAGGACCTAAGAACATGATCTTATTTAGAGGTAAGGGCTTTCCCTAGGTAATCATGTGAAAATAAGGTAATTTGGGGTGAATCCTAAAACAATATAACTGGTGTATTTATCATAAGGGAAATTTGGAAACAAAAGCATGCACCCAGGAAGGACACCACATGGAGACCAGAGTTCTGCTGCCGTGTGCCAAGGAGCCAGAGATAGAAGAGAGACCTGGAGCCGATCTCCCTCATTGTCTGCCTAGGGAGACACGAACAGTTCTAAAAGATTACCTTTTGTCTTTTGCCACAATAAAGGCTTTAGTCAGAACTATTAATTCCGGAATCTGGAAGATCGAATATTATGTAATGGAGTCCTTTGATGGCTACACTTTTGGTAGACACAGCAAAAGAGGATGCCTTTATAATTTCTAAAATAAAATTCATCTATAAGTCATATTAAGTCAAGATGAACTAAAAGGGTTTTGTAAGATCAGTCCTGGACATGCTCTCCTTAGTCATTGCTATAGTCACATGTTTTCCCTTCATCCTGAAAAGGAATCAAGTTGCAAGAGTAAGGTTTGACTTTTGTTAAATAGGGATACATAAAAGAGATAATTTAAAAAGCTTCACCATTGAGGATAGTGTTTGCTGTGGGTTTGTCATATATAGCTTTTATTATGTTGAGGTATGTTCCTTCTATTCCTGCTTTCTGGAGAGTTTTTATCATAAATGGATGTTGAATTTTGTCGAAGGCCTTCTCTGCATCTATTGAGATAATCATATCTCAATAAATANTTTGGGGTGAAATGTTCTGTAGATATCAGTTAGGTCTAACTGGTCTATTGTATCATTTAAAGTTTGCATGGGAGGGGGGAGAGGGGGTCGGGATTGGGAGCTCATATACACTCAAGGCTGATTCATGTCAATGTATGGCAAAACGAATACAATATTGTAAAGCAAAACAAACTAAAAATAAAAATTAAAAAAAAAAAGCTTCATACATGGAAAAGTTGCTGATAGAGAAATCTTGAGTGTTGTCTAAAAGTATTATAATAATGATTGTTCAGCAGGTGCAAATCATAGAGTTAGTGAGACACAAACAATATATTGGCAGAAGCTTCAACCTGTTTGGCAGATGCTCTCGCGTTTTGCAAGCCTAAAAAGTACGCCTTGGTTACTAAACCATGGATTAGGCTAAAAGAGGCAACCTACTGACTCTCATGAGCTAATACTCCAAATATAGCATCTTTTCTTTCATTAACAGAAGAGAAAAGGGTTTGACATGGTTGGGATACCCAAAGAGGAAGATAGTTGAAAAGAAGCAGTGAAAGAGGAGAAAGCCTCTTCATTTCTGCTTCCCATGGAAGAGACTCAGGAACTATTGCTTTAATAAGCTCACGAAGGGACTGAGCTATTTTTTAAATTAGGTATTTATTGTTTGTAATAACCAGTCAATCCACACACAAAAAAACGTTTTCCTTGTTTTTCTTAGTTTAGAACTTTGGTAATATGGAAATTTTTTGTATTCTGGTGAACAGAAAGCATCCATGGCTGACAGATTGTCACCCAAATAATTTGTAATTTCTTAGCAAAATTATAGCTTTTTCCTTCGTGGTTTGTAAAGCTTTTTAGTTAATCTTAAGAAGAGTTATAGGAAGTCTTCCTGTGAAGTGCTTAGGTTAAGAAGGCACAATAATCTATATACTGTACAAGGATGAACTCTCAAAGAAAAATGAATCTTTTGGTTTAGATTGACTTGTTTAGATGGGTGGAAGCATGAGGATTCTGTAAATTCCTGAGGTAGAAGCATCTAGATATACTATTCATTTTCCCACAAAATTGCAAATATTAACTGGCTTTATGTGTCTAGAAAGGAAAGCTGCATATAAACTGACTACTGTGAAATATTGACTGCCGGGAGCCAGCACTGGAGATTCCACCCATGACAAGGTCATGCAGAGAGACCTGATGGGGCAGGGTGAGTCAGGTCTCAAGGGGTCCTCTGCCTGAGCATCTACCCCAAAACCAAAATCTATCTGTTTACTGTCTGCTATACTATACTCTGCTATACTGCTATACTCTTCTGACANAATATTGACTGCCGGGAGCCAGCACTGGAGATTCCACCCATGACAAGGTCATGCAGAGAGACCTGATGGGGCAGGGTGAGTCAGGTCTCAAGGGGTCCTCTGCCTGAGCATCTACCCCAAAACCAAAATCTATCTGTTTACTGTCTGCTATACTATACTCTGCTATACTGCTATACTCTTCTGACATTACAGGGGGCTATCCCCGACCACCTTTCTCTGGAAAAAGTTAACTTAGAGCTCCAACTGGTCTCCTGTATATGAAAGGAATATTTCAGCTCAAATCCCTCTGATGGCTCTCTAACTTGCATGACAGTTGGAGACTTTTACAACTTGTGATTGTTTACAGCCCCCCAACTGCAAGAGGTACAAAGCTTAAAGCATCTTAAAGATATAGAGCTTTGTAGAGCTAAGAATTAGTTTGGTGAAGGATTTCATTGTTGAGTTAATGTTTGCTGCCAGGCCTCCATATCCTTCATCTTTTAGACACCTGGAGGATATTAATCAATGCAATTTGGATATAGAAAAAGGAATATAGTAGTTTCAATGTTAGCAACACTAGGCTTTTGAGTTAGTAAACTTTCTCTTTGTTATAAATCACTGTACTCCTCTTTCTTTGTTATAAATTGTTGTGTCCTTGCTATGTAAGAATGTAACTTTATTTAGTGCTTTCTGAGAGTGGCACCAGACTTTGGGAAGAACAACACTATTAAGGGCAAATAAGTTTTCTGGTTGACAGACCCTTATCAGAAAAGGGCCGTAAAATGTTAATTGGCTTTCTGGCCAGAAGATGATGTAAATCACCTAAGACTTGTGTATACAGCTAGGTATGCAGAGAGAAAAGCCTGGTCTCGATGAGTCAGGGCTGCTGATGCTGCATAATTTTGTATTATTCATTGATCTCTATGTACAACCAAAAGTATAAAAAACTTTCCTGAATGGTAAAGGATGGACCAGTTTCTCAGACCAGCTTCTTGAACTGGTTTCTTGGAAATCTGGCTTGCCCCATGTCGACTCTCTCTCTTTTTCTCCCTCTCCCTCCCCCTCCTTTTCAGGCTGATCCCTTGGAGCATGGAGGCTCTCCGAGTCTACTTACTTGCCTGGGCTTCTAAGACCCACGTGAGAGGAAGCCCAAGGCGGGGCACCCTACGCTATTCAAGTGAGTGCCTGTGGCCTATTGTAGATGGTGCAAACCTCTTGTCTCGAGGTTTTATTAGCTTTCCGCGTAAACCAAGTTATTCAGCCTCCTTTCTCCACTAATTTTCCTACTATACTATTCTTTCTTAATCTCTCTTTATATTTCTAAATAAGTAAGTTTTTCCTCACCGACTCCGTCCACCCTTCGAATTCCCTGGATCCACTGGGACTGGACCCCAGCAATTGACTTTTTCAGGGGCTGGAGAATAGGGCATATTTGTGTTGGGAACTGCTAGGAATATGGGCATCAAAATTCCATCACCCACCTTGAGATCATGAACAAGCAGAGGTAGTCTCTTGACCAGCTTCTTACCTGCCTGTGTGGGAGTATTGCAAGGACTGAGATGTGGTCATCCTTACGCTGATAAAGACTCAATAATGAGTTTTATTCCTGAACTTTCTTCAAGTTTGAATGGATATTGGGATGACCTCAGAGGGGAGTTATAAGGATTCATTTGACTCTTAGTAGGTCAGTTTCCAATATTCTAGTCACATCAATAAGTCTTTAAACTGAAGAGTAGAAGGACTCTGATCTAACGTAGCACCAGGCGAGGACAGTACCTGTGAAGGAACTGCTGTATTTTGGGTGACTCTGATGTGGTGCCCCTGGCAAACATGGAATTTCATGATGCTGTTACAGAGCAAGTCTCAATTAAGCTTGCTGGAGCAGAGGCACACAAAGGAAATTAGTAAAAGTTACAAGACTAGTCAAATCATAGATGTCAATGTCTTTTAGAGACAACCTCCCATTATTTTATTAGTACTGAAAGGAACAGGTTGAGACAAAGTGAGATTTAAAATAGAAAATGTAGCATCTGCGTTAAGTACAAATGGATATGAAGCAGAGGATACTATGATATCTTGAGTATCATTGTTGGACCCCTAATTTGACTTCGCAGGCTTCTTTCTCACTTTCAGCAGGTAGCCCCTTTTCTAGTACCTAATCTCTTTAGAGATGTCACATTTCCTAAAATGTTATATACTTACCATGTGACTGAACCATTTCCCTCCTAGGCATTTACCTGTTCAGAGAACTAAAAGTTTATGTCCATACAAACACCTATACAGAAACGTTCATAGTAGCTTTATTCTTGGGAGCCCCAAACTAAGACTTCCCTGGTGGCTCAGATGGTAAAGCATCTGCCTACAATGCGAGAGACCCAGGTTCAATCCCTGGGTTGGGAAGATCTCCTGGAGAAGGAAATGGCAACCCACGCCAGTATTCTTGCCTGGAAAATCCCATGGATAGCAGAGCCTGGTAGGCTACAGCCCACGGCATTGCAAAGAGTCCAGACACGAATGAGCGACTTCAATTAGTAGCTTTATTCTTGGTAGCCCTGAACTAGGAACAACCCAAATGTCAATCAACAGGTAAATGAACAAACAAATGCTAACATGTCCATACCATAGTGTGCTGCTGCTGCTGCTAAGTCGCTTCAATCATGTCTGACTCTGTGCGACCCCATAGTCGGCAGCTCACCAGGCTCCCCCGTCCCTGGGATCCTCCAGGCAAGAATACTGGAGTGGGTTGCCATTTCCTTTTCCAATGCATGAAAGTGAAAAGTGAAAATGAAGTCACTCAGTCGTGTCCAACTCTTAGAGACCCCATGGACTGCAGCCCACCAGGCTCCTCCATCCATGGGATTTTCCAGGCAAGAGTACTGGAGTGGGGTGCCATTGCCTTCTCCAATCCATAGGGTACTCAGCAATAAAAAAGGAAATATTGATAATGCAACAACATGAATGAATCTAAAATTTGTCTGACTAAAAGAAACACAGAAAAGCGTATACAGTACATAATTCTAATTTTATAAAATTTTTGAAACTGTTAATTATATATAGTAACCCTTGTGGCTCAGACTGTTTATAATCTGTCTCCCAACGCAGGAGACCCAGGTTCGATCCCTGGGTCAGGGAGATCCTCTGGAGAAGAAAATGGCAATCCACTCTAGTACTCTTGCCTGGAGAATTCCATGGACAAGAGGAGCCTGATGGGCTACAGTCTTTGGGGTTGCAAAGAGTTGGACTAACACAGAACAGCAGATCAGTGGCTTCCAGGGACCTCATTGGGGAGCCCCTGGTAGAACTGATGAAAAAGAGGCTGAGGAAACTTTTGGAGATAACAGTGACGGATTTGTGATTACAGTGATGGTTTCTTGAGTGTATACATGTGCCTAAACTCACCAAATAATACATTTTAAATGTATTCCATTGATTATACCTCAATATATGTTTGTAAACCCAGGGTCACTAAGTCCATGAAGTGTGCATTTCTGATGTAAAGTTCTCAGCTCCATTGGTGACTCAATCAAGTGTTCTCAATGGCAATTATCCAAACATTTAAAGAGAGCCCAATATTAAACTTACAGTAAAATGCTGATGTTTCCCATGTTTTAGTATAAATATTTTTCCTTTCAAACTCCTGGGAGAAAATAAAGTCTATATATTAAATTACCTTTCAAGTTAAACATCCAAAGGCAAAAAAATTCAAACCCCCAAATCCATTTCTCTTGCCCTTATAAGGTAAGAATCCAACAAAATTAAAATCCCTCCCAGTTTTATTTTGTTCATTCACAGCCAGAAAAGTTAATGCCTAGACGGATTCCTACAGCCGTGGCAGCCTGTGTGTTTTCCTTGGAATAGCTCATTTGGCACCTCAAAAGTTAAATTAGTTCAGCAAGTCTGTGGTGTGTCTCAATTTTTAAAAGGTCCAAAGATTTAGCAGAACATCCAAAGTAGTCGTAACACTTACTTTACGCTCACCAAATTCATACAGTGGTTATCATGGACAAAATTATGTTTCCAGAATCAAGTAGTTGTCACTGTTAGTTTATAGCAGAAACTCCATTGTAGAAAATCATTGGTATGTAAGGAGGATAACTGGGATGGCTTTAGTCTCATCAGAATGCCAGCCAGTTTATGCCAACTGTCAGAGGCCCATGCCCTGCACACGTCAGCTAAACCAGAAGAAATTTTGCATCAAGAAGCTAGATTTATCTCCATGCATTTAGCATGGCACACTGTATCTTCATCCTGGCATTTCAAAACTGATGCTGTCTTGCAAAGTAGAGATTTGCCGTGGAGCAGAGCCAATCACCAGATCTCTTGTGGTCCTGATCCTATCTAGTATAATCAAATATCTTTATATTCAGATTTTGCTCTTTCATACTGAATTTTATGACTGGTATGAACAATTTAAACCAGGAACTTCCTGAGAGCTCTGTACTGTGTGCAACTTCTCTGCCTTAGCCAAAGTTGAAAAGCAGCAAATACTGATACAGTCATCAGTGTTTAGCACATCTGGAATTTTTGTCATCAAATTCTTGCCTCAGAGGAAAGTTGCATTCTGGTAGCTCTTCAGCCTCTGATGAGGCCCCTGATGCTCACCCATGAATTTAAATATAGTTCAAGGTCAGACTGCTGCAGCACCCTGAGGCTGCCTGCACATGCCAGTGCCTTTGTTAATGACAGCACAGCCAGAGGAACTCAATAGATCCCATCTCCGGCATCAGCTGAGGCCATCCAGGCCAGCATTTGGGCAAGCCCCACGGCCACACCTTGTGCCTACAGTGAAGCCTGTGTGTCTCTGTCATTCCCCTCCCTTCCCTGCTCCTCTGTTGAGGCCTGCACTTTTCTGCTTAAGGCCCTATTATCACACCCTGCCTCTGTAGAAACCACCAGTTTTAAGTGGACATAGCTACCCTAAACTTGAGCTCAAAAAATCCCACATGCCTCAGGGCTTAAAGCCACTTACTAAAGCCATAGGAGTAAGAAGCCTACTACACATTCATAAAAAATCAAATTAATGGTTCCATATAAGCCTCTATAAACTACCAAGATCAAAACTCCTTACATACATACTGAAATCTGAAAGCACATGGTCTGGCTACCCAAAGCTTCTCCACTTATGTATCATGTTCCTTCACATTTCATTCCTGCTTTATTCCTTAAGGTACTGACCCGTGCAGCACGAACTGGAGTTCCAGATATTACATTCCCCCAAACACAGGCCTCTTCCCTGCTCTGCCTCCAAACCCATCGTCTCCTTTATCGACATAGCCTGTTCTTTACTGTGTTCAGTATAAACATAGTAATTAAGGGTACAAACTCCCTGTAGGCAGGCCAGTGAGTGTTCTTCACCCAGACTTGTCCAACTCTTTGCAACCTCATGGTCTGTAGCCCACCAAGCTTCTCAGTCCATGAACATTCTACAGGCAAGAATGCTGGTGTGGGTAGCTATTCCCTTCTCCAGGGGATCTTTCCAACCCAGGGACTGAGCCCACATCCCCTGCACTGCAGGCAGATTCTTTACTGCCTGAACCACCAGCGAAGCGCAGGCAGGCCAGGTCCTCTCCTAAACTGATCATATACATGTCGTACTTCCCTCCCTGGGAAGTACAGTAAGATCAGTAAGGAGGCCATGTGTGTTAGGTATGGCTGCCCCCTTCATGTGGAAGGACACATCAGTCATGCATAGGAGTGTTAACCCCATCAGTAATAATATATGTCATAAAAACTGTATTATTAAGCTTTTAAATATACCCCAAGTTTTCTTCCCTTTGTAATTTTCTTCATGCTGTCTTCACTCGTAATTCTGTTCACAATCCTGAAGGTTTTTCGCACAGGCCATCTTATTTGTGAAACTTCTGATCTCTATAACCAGATGAACAACTCTCTCAAAGACCAAGACCCTGGTCTAGGGCTTAGAGGATGAACCATAGCAGAATCACCAGGTTGCTTAGAGCATCTATTACAGAGCCCCTCAAGGCTACTCGTCTTGGGATAGGGCTCTTGAATGTGCATCTTAAGAAGCTCTGCAGGTACATCTCCGGTGCAGCCAAGTCTGTATCTTTTGTCTTGAACCCAACGGCCATTGATTGCTTCTCGTTCTACGATGTTATTTGGCACTTACTGCCATCTATGTTCCTCGGAGGAACTTGCATATATAGCAGCTACTGAGCAAAAAATTAAAATGAACCTAACTTTTACTTATTTTGCAAAAAGACCAGATCTCTGTTTTGTCCTGACATCTAGAAGTAAAACACATGTGAAATCAGTATTAAGCAATTAACTATTTTACACTGCTTCACAGTCTACTGTTTTTACCAATGTAGCCAAATTTAGGCTGAGTTGTTCATTTTAAGTGAAATATATATATGAAAAAGTCACTCAGTCGTGTCTGTCTCTTTGCAACCCCATGACTGTAACTCGCCAGGCTCCTCTGTCCATGGAACTCTCCTGGCAAGAATACTGGAGTGGATAGCCCATTCCCTTCTCCATGGGATCTTCCCGACCCAGGGATCGAACCGTGGTCTCCTGCATTGCAGTCTCCTCAAACCCAGGTCTCCTGTAATTTACCGTCTTGAACCAGGAAAGCCCATATATAATATAATGTACTACAAATTATTAAGTACTGTTCTCTGTAATAAAGAATTCCTCTTTAGTAAGTCATGTTTCCTCAGCATCTCCTATTGCACTTTTAACTGCAGAATCATCAGGAGAGCTACCAAAATCTTAAAGCAACACTGCGGTGCACCTGTTACCACTTATAAAGGATAGCATTTACTCTGCAATGTTTTATGACTATTGCAGTTCTTTGGTTTATAATGTTGATAACCAAGCCTATCTGATTTTGCAGTGACTTCAAGGAAACAGGAGAAGCAGCACTGCGGTACCTTCCCTTGGTGCACAAAGGTACCAACAGACACAACACTGGTAGGTCCCGGAACAGTGTTCTTACAAGATATGGTCCCATAGGATCTGGAAAGCTTAAGACCTGCTCTGACACTGCTAGCTTGTCATCACCCTTCAAAAAATACTACACTATGCAGTAAGTTGGCAAAAAGGCTCGTTCTAGTTTTTCTGTAAGTTACAGGAAAGCCCAGAGAAACTTTTTGGGCCAATCTATCACTTCCACTTAAGGGAATGATTATAAATATCAAACTGTGCTTTATGAAGACCACACTATAACATGGTGTATAGGATACAATATGGTGTATAGGATATACATACCAATAAAATATGGTGTATAGGATCCTCCCCCTATAAAATGTACTGAAGAGAAATAAAAAAAGTTCAAGGGGAGTCTCTGCCTCCTTCAGGATTCCATAATTATAGAATTTTAAAACCATAACAGTTCACTGCTAAACTTAAACATTTATTGAAATGATCTGTTGAAATCTTTGCTCCCTTACTTTCAAAACACTTTATTTCATCTGAATTTCATATGGTACAAAATTATCACATGCTTGAACCTGCTGTCCAAATAGCAGGTTCTTTCAATTCTTAAGGGCAACTTTCCTTCAGTGGCAAATAAATAAAAATCAAATCATATATATAATGTAGAACATATATATAAAACTTTCTTTTATAAAAACAAAAATATTTGGATATCTTATATTTAATATAGCTTAGCCATTCAGTTTATGTTGATAAATTTAGTTTAATGTTACAAAGGACACTCCATATACAAAAGAACTCAATAACAAGCATGTATTGTAATGGTTGATTAGTCAGGCAACAACGTCTGACTTAATTCTTTTCTTGTATTTTTTTTAGAAGATACTCCATTTGTAAATTCAAGTTTGGTTGCCCCTTTTTAGTCTTTTTGCTCAGTATTTTGAACACTTCCATTTTCTTCTTTTTGTAGAGCCTTTGAGCTTCTTCTCTCTCTTGTTTTCTCTTCTCAAATTCCTGAAATTATTAATGTATGTAATTTTCATTAGTGACAAACAGCAGATATTGGTCACAATTCTGTTGAAATAGCTATCACCATGCAAACACTTCAAGGTCTGTCCTATATTTTTCAATATGTGGAATGCTACTAGTAAGCGCAGTAGTGTACTCTCTTTGCCTTTAAACTATCATATGTGCTATAGCACAGCATAATGCAAAATTATTTAACAATTTAAATTCTGCATATGAATACAATCAAAGCACAAAGAGAGAAGGCATATTTAATAATTTCATCGTTTAATTAGATCCAATGGAGTGAGAAGTGACTTTACAGGTTATCTAGTCCCTGTAACACTGAAATCATTTCTAGAATATCCGGTATTCTTTTAAATTTGCCATCTGACAGATTTAATTCAAGAAGTATTTAAATTCAAGAAGTACTTACTGACTATACACTGTATATATGTAAAATATTGTGCTAGATATTATGATTTTGATTATTTTAAGAATTATCATGTTCATCTGATTTGCTAAGATCAAGACTTAAATTCATTTGCACTTAAAGAAAAATAATTCAAAGTTATATAGATCTGAAAAGTACTACTTAAAATATTATACTCATATATAAAAGTTAAAAGTTCTTGAAATAATACAGTTAAGTGCACTGTTTTTGAAGTTCTCCTGTAACACATACAGCTTCCACATGACACACCCTTATATTTGTATGATGACATAATTAACAAAGTGCTTTCACATACATTACCTATTTATATATATCAATATACTATATTTTAATACATAACAGAATTTTTTTAAATGTTGTATGTTTTACAGTATAACAGCTCTTATTTCATCTGATATACTATTTACAAAGGTGGCAGTATCAGAAGGTTGGTTTAAAAAGCAAAGTATACTGTAACAATCTATGAAACAGATGTTTAGTTTTTCCATGGAGAAATATTCCTACTTCATTCTAGTCTGCCATCAGTTTAAAAATAATCAAATAAATTTTACACGTTAAACTTTCAGATTTCTTAATTATACAATCTGTAAAACTAACACATACAAGAAATTATATATCAGCACCAACTTTGGGGTCTTTTTTACTGAATGTGCTAAACCTTTTTAATGGTATAGATTAATAGAGTTTTAATATAAGAAATACGAATGAACCACAGATAAACAATTTTGCTGAAGCTGCACATGATTTTGTTCTACTCATTTAAAAAAAGCTATTATAACTGTGAGTTTATGAATGATAACAAAGAATGGTAACTTACTGATAAGTTAATCTAGTAGGGTTTTTAATGAGCAAGAAAAACTCTTTATGCAGGAATCAGAATGTTGAAATTCTCCAGCTCCTCTCAGATTATTCATTTACCCAGTAAATATTTACAGATGCGCATACTATGGGCCCAATATTTAGAAGAAAAGCTTACATACACACTTAGGATAAAGAAAAATGAATCTAAATATTTTTAAAATAGATCTTACTTGTTTCTTAGCAGCACGCTTAGCTTGTATCTGCTCATATTCTCCCTGTGCTTTTTGATTTGATGTTTTCTTTTTATTTTTCTTCAGAATATTAATGGAGCTTTGCAAGATAAATGAAAACAAATCATAAGCATTAAAAATATAACCAAAATTATGACAAAATTACATCAAATATAGTACTTATATAGTCAAATCTCACTAATGCAACTTAAGGCAGAAGGAGAGATGTTGAAAGAAAGACATTAAATCTTGCTAGTAAGACATCCAAATAACACGTTAAATTTTTTATTATAACTTTCAAGATATAGAAGGTGATAAATATAGAGTTTTGGAGAAATAATTCAACCAGGGAAAATACAGAAAGTTCTGAAAGGTCTTAAAATGTTTAAAGAAGTAAACCAGCATATGAATGGTAGAAATGACAGGCTGCAAAGGCATTAAATTGAAGGATGTTATGAAGGACTTTATGGGTGTACACGAACTTTAATCCCAAAGTTCTCTGACCAACTTGTCTCTATTCCATTTCATTTGTTTTTTAATTGCAATCAAGTATATGTTCTCTGGGGAGAAGAAATCCATATTAATAATAGTAGTAGTAGCAGTAGCAGTTAACAGTCATATACCACTTCCCATGTATCACATGTCTTTTTAAGGCCATATATAAATGAAGTCATTTAATCATCACAACATCATGAGATGGGTCAGGGATATCATAGTCTATAAATAATCCATCCTGGGGTACAGCAACATGGTAGCTGTAAATCAGATACTTATTATTTCCATTTCAAAGAAGAGGACATTGGGCACCAACATATTAAAGCCACTCCAGAGTCTATCATACACTACACTATAATACCTCTCAAAAGTTATTTTTAAAACCATCAATAGCAAGCATTAACCATGGTCCAAATAAATGTACTTGAGAGACTTAAATCTAAAACCCAGATCTCTTAATTCCATTCCATTACTTTGTTTATTAAGCTTACCTAACATAACTCAGTCATTTAAGCTAACAAGAAAGCCTCCATGAAAATATTTTCACATAATCACTTGAGACTTCTGAAATGCCCTAAGGCAAATTCCCATTACTACAGAAACTGTTCTATAATCTCTGTCATAAAATGCTACTTACATTCACAATAAAGAATTTCAAAAGACTGTAATACATACTTTATTCTTATGCTACATGGTTCTTCTGGCTGAGGCTGCTCAATGCTACAGTGTTCTTCAGACAAAGCCTGGTCATTGCTACTTTGGTCTTCTGGCAAAGGCTGATCAACTTGTTCTTCTGACAGAGGCTGGTCAGCTTTTCTAAGCTGCTTCCTGAGTCTTTCTTCTTCAGCTAAATAAAGATGTTTCAGATGATCAGGATACCAATCTGTGAAGGGGGATTCACTTGGGATTTGAGACTTCTTTTCCCTCCGGAGTAATTTCTTGTAAGTTTTTTGAATCTTGAGTTTTCTTCGAAATGCAAAGCCTTGTCCTGTTGAAGAATACATCAGTCTTGAATTACTTTCTCAGAAAACATTGCATGAAAAATGCAGTTGTTAATTTAAAACAGAAAACTTTTTACACCGTCATGTTCAGATGCTAGATTTCATTATGTTTTGCTTTAAAATATTATTTCAAGAAAAGAAGTTGAAGCTACTGGAATAAATAGTATCTTGGTCCTTTGCATAAAGACTAAGCTAGCAGAAGTTGGGAAGAACTCAACTGAGACTCTCGAAGGAAAAACAATTAGAGTGTTGCCCAACTCCAATTTATTGTACTCATAAATTAAACAGATTCATTAATCTAGGTCTTCAATAAATATCAAAGCGGGGGGCAGGGGGGAGGACCCTCACTTCTATTCAACATAATCTGAACTGAGAACTCCCAGATGTTCAAGTGGGACTCAGAAAAGGCAGAGGAACCAGAGATCAAATTGCCAACATCAACTGGATCAGAGAAAAAGCAAGATAATTCCAGAAAAACATCTACTTCTGTTTCATTGACAACACTAAAGCCTTTGACTGGAAAATTCTTCAAAAGATGGGAATACGAGACCACCTTACCTGCCTCCTGAGAAACCTGTATGCAGGTCAAAAAGCATCAGTTAGAACTGGACATGGAACAATGGACTGTTTCCAAATTGGGAAAGAAGTAGTCAGGATGTACATCGTCACCCTGCTTATTTAACTTATATCCAGTGTACATCACATGAAATGCTGTGCTGGAGGAAGCACAAGCTGGAATCAAAACTGCAGGGAGAAATATCAATAATCTCAGATATCCATATGACATCACCCTTAGGGCAAAAAGCAAAGAGGAACTGTTAAACAGCCTCTTGATGAAGGGAAAAGAGGAGAGTGAAAAAGCTGGCTTAAGATTCAATATTCAAAAAACTAAGATCATGGCATCCAGTCCCATCACTTCATGGCAAACAGATGGGGAAACAATGGAAAACAGTAACAGACTTTATTTTCTTGGGTTCCAAAATCACTGCAAATAGTGACTGCAGCCATGAAATTAAACGGGAACTAAAAGATGTTTATCCCTTGGAANTTCAAAAAACTAAGATCATGGCATCCAGTCCCATCACTTCATGGCAAACAGATGGGGAAACAATGGAAAACAGTAACAGACTTTATTTTCTTGGGTTCCAAAATCACTGCAAATAGTGACTGCAGCCATGAAATTAAACGGGAACTAAAAGATGTTTATCCCTTGGAAGAACAGTTATGACAAACCTAGACAGCATATTAAAAATCAGAGACATTACTTTGCAGACAAATGTCCGTCTAATGAAAGTTATAGTTTTTCCAGTAGTTATTTAGGCATGTGAGAGTTGGACCATAAAGAAGGCTGCAGTTGAAGAACCGATGCTCTTGAACACCTGTGGTGTTGAATAAGACTCTTCAGCATCCTCTGGATTGCAAGGATATCAAACCAGTCAATTCTAAAGGAACAGAACCCTGAATATTCATGAGAAGGACTGAGGCTGAAGCTCCAATACTCTGGCCACCTCACGTGAAGAGCTGACTCACAGAAAAGACCCCGATGCTGGGAAAGATTAAAAAGGGAACGACAGAGGACAAGATGGCAGGATGGCATCACCAAGTTTGAGCAAGCTCAGAGAGATGCTGAAGGACAGGGAAGCCCGACATGCTGCAGTCCGTGAGGTCGCAAGTCAGACACGACTGAGTGACTGAACAATCCTTTCCAGTATTCTGGCCTGGAGAATTACACGGACAGAAGAGCCTGGCAGGCTACACTCCATGGGGTCGCAGAGTCAGATATGAATGAGCGACTTTCATTTCACTTCACATCTATTATTTTACCTTAGAGAAACTACCCTATGACTGACTTTTTTAAAGTAATTCAACATTAACCAGGTTAGATGGTGGTGTATGACTTTCTCAACAGCAATTATCAGGAAAATGTACTTATTTAAGATTTAGTATTCCATACGGAATTCAAGGGTACTTAATGACGGCATGATAAAACGAAAAATACCAACTAAAGCAAATAAAGATAGTAAAAGAAAACCAGACGGTTCTGTGATATTTTTAATTAGTAAGGGTGAGAATCGGCAAATTTCTAGCTTGCTTTCTAGTCCTTGTTGTAATACATGCAGGTTCCATGGGGAAAACGTAAATGAAAGAGTTCTGATATTTAAAAAATGAACTTAAGTCGAGGAAAATGTTTAAACATTTAGAGTGAGCAACACCTCCTCGCCTTTTCATCCAAAGCTCTGAACACCCCACAGCTTCAGCGAATTTAAGAACAGATTTCCTGGCTCCAAGTAAGGCTGGGTCTGGTTCCTAAATCCTTCCCAGCTTGGGAGACTGGCGTATCCGAAGATTTCGCAGGGCCGAGGACTTGTAAAAGGCTACCTTTTTACATACGTACCTTCGCGAACGCTCCCCGCGAAGGCTTGCAGATGATTTTGTCGCCACGTTTTCCGTTTCACATTCTTATTTCTGAATTCAACCGGTGAAACTCCTCCACGCGTACCCANCTCTCAGCGACCCCATGGACTGCAGCCTACCAGGGCCCTCAGTCTGTGGGATTGTCCATGCAAGAGTACTGGAGTGGGTTGCTGTTGCCTTCTCTGGGTAATTATGACCAAAAAGAAAATGTTGTATAGTCGCCGCGTGGTCTCCAACTCTTTGAGACCCCCATGGACTGCTGCACGCCAGGCCTCCTTGTCCCTCACCGTCTCCTGAAGTTTGCCCAAGTTCACGTTCATTGCGTTGGTGATGCCATCAAACCGTCTCACCCTCTGCCCTGGCCTACTGCCCTCAGTCTTTCCCAGCATCAGGGTCTTTTCCAGTGAGTCGGCTCTTTGCCTAAGATGGCCAAAGTCTCGGAGCTTCAGCTTCAGCATCAGTCCTTCCAATGAGTATTCAGTTTTGATTTCCTTTAAGATTGACTGGTTTGATCTCCTTGCTTTCCAAGGAACTCTGAAGAGTCTTATCTAGCACCACAGTCGGAAGGCATCAATTCTTTGGCGCTCTGCCTTCTTTAGGGTCCAGCTCTCACAACTGTGTATGATCACTGGGAAGAACATACCCTTGACTGTTCAGGAAACTTTGCGGGCAAAGTGATGTCTCTGCTTTTTAATGTATTGTCTAGGTTTGTCATGGATTTTCTTCCAAGGAGCACAGGCCTTTTAATATCATGGCTGCCATCACCATCCACTGTGAGTTTGGAGCCCAAGAAAATAAAGTCTGTCACTGTTTCCATTNTTTGCGGGCAAAGTGATGTCTCTGCTTTTTAATGTATTGTCTAGGTTTGTCATGGATTTTCTTCCAAGGAGCACAGGCCTTTTAATATCATGGCTGCCATCACCATCCACTGTGAGTTTGGAGCCCAAGAAAATAAAGTCTGTCACTGTTTCCATTTTCCCTCATCTATTTGATGGGACTGGATGCCATGAGCTTCAAGTTTTGAATGTTGAATTTTAAGCCTATTCAACAATAGTACAATTTAGACCAGGATATTCACTTTTGAAGTGTATCTTACCCTGTTAAATTTTTTTTTTAATGTAAGATATTCAATTCTACAAATGGTCAGCTGCCTCTAGTATTAAAAATGATTTTATAATGTACATTTGTAAAGGAATATTAATTTTTGTTTATGTAAAGATTATGAAAAGAAGGACATTTTCCCCATCATTATATGAAATTTATTGTTTGTGTCAAAGAAGTGCATTTTTGCTCTTTGACAAGATTTATATCTTAGTAAAGAATTGTTAGCCACTCTGTACACTGTAATTTAGCTGTTAAATTTTTATACTGTTTAGTCAGGGTTCAGTTCAGTTCAGTCGCTCAGTCATGTCCGACTCTTTTCGACCCCATGAATCACAGCACGCCAGGTCTCCCTGTCCATCACCAACTCCCGGAGTTCACTCAGACTTTCGTCCATCGAGTCAGTGATGCCATCCAGCCATCTCATCCTCGGTCGTTCCCTTCTCCTGCCCCCAATCCCTCCCAGCATCAAAGTCTTTTCCAATAAATCAACTCTTCGCATGAGGTGGCCAAAGTACTGGAGTTTCAGCTTTAGCATCATTCCTTCCAAATAAATCCCAGGGCTGATCTCCTTCAGAATGGACTGGTTGGATCTCCTTGCAGTCCAAGGGACTCTTAAGAGTCTTCTCCAACACCACAGTTCAAAAGCATCAATTCTTCGGCACTAGTCAGGGTACAAATTCCAATTCTACCAGCTCTGTTATCTTAGGGAAGTTTGTTCATTCATTCATTCAGGGAACATTCACTTAGTGCCTGCTATGTGCCAGTGCTTTTCTAGGAGCTAGTTTCTGTGTGGGGGAGGTGCAGGTGGAAGCAGGAAGACAAGCCCAAAGGCTATTAAAATAGTCCAGGGTGGACTTCAGGTAATGGCCAGTTGAAGAGATCAGGCAGTTTCTCCAGCAGATAGCAATGACAAACACTGACTAGATTATTAAAGACAATAATTGGAAGTCTCTAGAGGATAACGAAACAGGGACAGAAATATGAGAAGAGTTTCTGTTGAGAGATTGCTACTGACTGGGAAAAGCTGTGAGTTCATGACTTTTTTGCTGGGCGTCAATGGAAAAGGACATCCTTCCCGGCACAAGATGGTCATGACAGAGTTCAGATTAGAGCAGATGGGAATTGAAGAAGCACCTTCTGGAAGGAGGGCCACAGGACTGAGATCTAAGATATGAATGTACACCTGATCACCGGACTGAACACACCCACCCACACACCGTTGACGCAGCTGCTGCTAAGTCGCTTCAGTCGTGTTCAACTCTGTGACCCCATAGACTGCAGCCTACCAGGCTCCTCTGTCCACGGGATTTTCCAGGCAAGAGTACCTGAGTGGGTTGCCATTGCCTTCTCCTGTAACTGCATAGTGATACACTAATTCAAACTTACTACTATGGGGAAAAAACACCATTTAATGAGACATGAAGACAAAGCACAAACCCGACTAAGGGGACACACGCTGTGGACCACAGCATGGCTATGACTAGAGCAAGTTGGGGGATGGGGAGAGGGAAGATGGATGGGTAAACTACAGCCCCGGAGCAGGGGGGTGGTGGGG
>SJYA01000865.1:3069921-3229459 GCA_006410615.1 Neotragus moschatus
GGGGGGGGGGGGGGCCGGGTCTGGATTGACTTCGTCTAAGCAGACAATAGGATGAGACAGGAAATCAAAACCAGTGATGAAAGCAGACACACCATCAGAGAACTCAAACAGCAAAGAAAACATACAGAACTGTTCTTTTACAAATACTCAGAAAGAAATCAAGCATGAAACCATAGAGAAATTGTCAAAGAATTTTAAATATCAAGTAATTAGCCAATGATGTAAATTATAAAAAACAGTCTGTCAAAAGACCACAAAATGGACTAGTTACCACTTCACATGACCCAGAGAGTCCCACAAAAATGCTGACAAAGCCAGGGGGATGGTGACCCCTGGAAAGACAGAGCTCCTAGGGAGGTGTGCAGGCTTGCTGCAACTTTGACAGAGTGTGTTCCCCAAAGTGTACACAGCTTGGGTAGCAAAAATCAAAAGCCTGTTTGAATTCCTTTATCAAAGATTAGAATTTAGGGCTGGTAGGATGACTGGAAACTTGGGCTGGGTCCCCTTGGGAACAAACTTAACCACAGAGAGATTGAACCTCCCTCCCCCGCTACCCTGCCACCCCCAATCTGACTGTCACGTGTACCCAAGTCTTTATCTGCCTGCTGGACTACACAGGCTCAGGGATATCCTGGGGAGAGGGTGCTGTAAATCAGCAGCTGAGCAGAGACACTGGCTGCTGCACGGGGAAGGGGAATCAGATTTCAGTGTGGGTCCAAGCAAGTTCGCTTTTCTTAGTAGAACAGCAACAACCAAAGCCTTAGAGAAATAAAGCGGCTCCCTTGCAGTAAGTTAACCACAATGCTGCTTTTCAACCAAAAACTGCTCAATGTGCAGAGAAACAGGATAGTGTGCCTCCTGCTCAAAACACTGATTGCAAGTGAGCCCTGATGCTCATTGTAAGTAGCTGTGTTCAGGGAATTAAAAGTGTGACCCAAGGGGGAGGGGCAGGGAATAAGTTAATAGGAGCTGATCCTGATTGGGCCCAGATGTTGGATTTAAGTGGCTGTTATAAATATGTTCACAGAAGCAGAACAAAGTAGCCTAATAATTAAAGGGAAACACAAGAATTGTATGACCTCCCTTACAATTCTTTTAATTGGAAGAGTACATACTCATTGACTCATATTAATATTACACAGTGTTACACGTTATCTGTTGCTGATAACACGCTCTCACACAGCGTGTGGGTCAGCAATTCAGGAGCAGATGGACTGGCGAGTCAAGCTTAGGGTCTCATGGTTTCACAGTCACGATGTTGCAGTTGCTGAAGACTTAATGGAAGTTGGAGACTTGCCTCCATAGTGTCTCACTTACACAGGTGACTAGTTGGTGCTGCCTGTCGGAACAAGACCTCTGCGTCTCACCACGCGAGCATCTCCCTAGGGCTGCTTTCATGGAAGCTGCCGTGTTTGGAGATGTTTTTGTTCCTGTCTGTGCTCATGATTGTGGACTTGGCCTGGTCATAGACTTTGTCTGGTAGTGGTGTACTGTGCATGTTTTCATATTTAATAGGGAAGAGTGTGATCTGCGTGCCAGTGCCAGCCCAGCTATGAGTTACTCTCTGTCACAGCTGATTGCTATTGTAATTTTTTTTTTCCTTTTTCAAAAGGATAATATTACCTATCTTACAAAGGTGTAGTAAAGATGAAAGATGATGTGATCTGGCTCCTGATACAGAACTGGGAATGTAGCATGGATTCAACAAATTGTGGCTAATAAATGATGAGGGTTGTGGTAATGATGATTGTGATGGTGATGATATAATTAGGTCTTTCTTTCCTTGGGAAAAATATAGATTGTCAAGAAACTCAGGAAATGTATATGCTCCTATAGCAACCTGTATATCTCATATATTAACACGTCATGCGGTTTTCATTGTCCACTGACTTCTCTGTCTGCAGTTAGATTAAAAAACAAAAGTACAGCATTTGCCTTTATCGTTTTTGTGTTCTTAGCATATTGAACAGTTTCTGGCATATAGATGAGTAAATTATTCTTAAAGAATGAAGTGAAGCATAGATCCATAAAGAATGTTATTGAAGGCACTTCTGGAAATACAGTACTGAACTAGATAGCTGTTATTTCTGGTGTTCTATTTATCATCATTGTTTTTATATGGCTTATTCTAATAGGCTTTATAACTTAATTTGAGAAATAGAAAACAGTAACTATTCTTTCCCACTGTGAAAATGCAGTACTGAAGCTTTCGGAAAGATACCCTGGGAATCTGGAGATAAAATCAAGGCAGGCATCATTTCAGGCTAAAATTTTAAAAGTTTATTACATATATAGGTGTGATTAACCATCTGCAGGAAAAAAAAATAGTGATACCTCTTAAGTCCTTTATTAATAAACAAGTGTTCTATATTTCATCTCAGGGATTAAGATTTTGTTTTACTACTTCAAGGGAACCAAATTGTTTTTTGGAAGTAATGATTATATATGTAAATCTGTAACATTCTCAAGTGAATTATCTTTTGGTCTTCAGGAGTTAATTGGTCTTCCTAAGTATAGAGAAATCTTTCAAAAACAAAACAGAAGAGGTGTTCCAATTTAGGATAGCCAAAATAGTTTATGAAACAGAAATAGATCAATACTGCACAGGCAACTCAACCAGCTACCCAGCTTGATTAAGATTTTCTTTTAGAATATCTGGCTTTATCTGCCCTAGTTGCAATTCTAAAATTAGGAAAGAGTGTCCTCTCGAATGATATGGGCTGTTGTAAATGTATTTCTCAGTGTAAATTAATAAATTATAAGATCAGTGTCTTGTAAGTTTGCTTAGAATCAGTTGTGGAAAACTTATTAAGCTTTAAGGAAATACAGTTCCTGTGCCTCTAAAGCCAGCCTCCGTGACTTTGCCGAAGCCCAGGGCTGCTCGGAGACTCTGCCTGAGCCTCCAGGGCCTCTCTTGACTCTCTTCTTTCGGCATATGCAGCATCTCCTGTTTCTTGTCATCACTCGCATGATCCTTACCAGGCATTGGTGCCAAATAAAGGTTTAGAATTGGTTCCTTTTGGTGAGCACCTGCATAATTCATTTACTGTCATTTTAATTGAACAACACAGGAAGTTTTTGCCTATGATAGATTATTTCATTGAAGCTTCCCTTAAATTATTTTTACATTTTAATAGATTAAATTGCTTTTTGGCCATTCTAAGTATTTTTTGTTGTTGGTGGTGATGGTGGTGATTATAGTGAATTAAAATTACACTCACATTTAATTTGAAACACATGAAACAAAAGCATGTGGAAGTAGAAAGTGAGAACAGCAGAGAAATAATCATTGTCATCTGTTTTACTCTGTTGTGTTTAACTTTTATCTTTTCACTCTCCATATGTATTTCCCTGAACTCTGTCTTCCTTTTTCATATTTCTTGGATCTTTTTAGGAGACATCAAATGTGGACATAATTTCACAGGACAAAATGATAGTGGCAAGTGTCAGCCCAGTTTTTTGGGTTGCTACTATAATTATGTGTTAAGAGTGAACAAAAATGCAAACACATTTGTGGGAATGTGTTTGGATATTGGTCATCATTTTTAACTTAATCGATGTATAGAAAGTGCTTTTGATTGTTCCTTTTAGATAGGGCCATTTAGAACTTGAATTTATTTTCTAGTTTTTAATGGTTACCCGCCTCCCCTTGCTCCCACAGCTTCTGATTTCCCTCATATCATTCAGTTATTAAGAAGCTGAGTAAAACAAAGTTTATGGAGATTCCTCTTATCTATGGCAATTTTTTCCATCAGCCTATTCAAATTATATTTAGCCAATCTGAATAAATTTAAGTGTCTTCCATTTATCTAGATACTCATGTTATTTGTTTGAATTATCAAATCATTAACCTTTCACTGGAAATTTGCTGTTACGGTAACCTGTCTTCATAGTTTTATTATGATTTAAATTCTTAAGTTGAATTAAAAAAAAACTTGCTTAGAAGGCTTCATGTCTAATGGGGTCGACATGTATTTTTTTGTTTTTTTTTTTAACCTCTTCACTTCAGTAATTAAAAAGGTCCTCTATAAATGACATTAGCAGTCGTCTTGTTACATTGGCTTATAATCTGCCAGCTCTTCTTCCTCTAGTTCTCTTGCATCTGCTGCTTCCCATGGGAAGTAGTTCAGCTCCCTCCTTTTTCAATCTTGTGAAAAAATGTTAGCAATAACTTCCAAATTGTTCTTGCTTTCAGACTATTTCAATTGCTTCTCCATTCAAACTGCTTTCCAGTTATCTTCCAGAATCATAGTTCTCGTCTCGTTATTCTTTTACTCAAAAGTCATCTAGTGGGTCTACATTTCCTACGAAACAAAGCTGTTCACCTTCGATGTTATCTACTGTCTTTTCTCCAGCTGGAACCTCAGTGGATAGTGTAAGCAAATAGGGGACAGCATGTACAGGGTTTTGTCATTGTCACATACAGCTTTATGGGTTTTGTGATTGTCACATACAGCTCTGAATGCTGTCTCTGTTACTCTAGTGCTGTGTAATCTTGTGTGGGCTTCCCTGGTGGCTCAGACGGTAAAGAGTCTGCCAACAGTGTGGGAGACTGGGGTTCGATCCCTGGATTTGGAAGATCCCCTGGAGAAGGAAATGGCAACCCACTCCAGTATCCTTGCCTTTTCTGAAAAATTCCATGGATGGAGTAGAATCTTGTGTGAATTAGTAAAGCTTTTGAGCCTCAGTTTCTTCATTTAAAAAATGGAAATCATAATTACTGTCTGAAAGGGTTGTGTAGAAATCAATGAGATAACCTGTTAAAACCTGGCACATAACTGAGTGGGCATTTAATAAACATTAGCCATCATTTCCATATTCCGCTTTACTCACATAGAAGAGGATAGACTGAGAGTCAGAAGCCTGGGTTTTAGCTCATATCTGATTAGCTGTGTGTCTTGCACAGGGCAATTTGATCTCTGGTTCCTCTGGCTTTTCTAAAACCAGCTTGAACATCTGGAAGTTCATGGTTCACGTATTGCTGAAGGCTTTCTTGGAGAATTTTGAGCGTTACTTTACTAGTGTGTGAGATGAGTGTAATTGTGTAGCAGTTTGAGCATTCTTTGGCATTGCCTTTCTTTGGGATTGGAATGAAAACCGACCTTTTCCAGTCCTGTGGCCACTGTTGAGTATTCCAAATTTACTGGCATATTGAGTGCAGCACTTTCACAGCATCATCTTCCAGGATTTGAAATAGTTCAACTGAAATTCCATCACCTCCACTAGCTTTGTTCCTAGCGATGCTTCCTACCTAAGGTGTTCATTGGAAGGACTAATGTTGAAGCTGAAACTTCAATACTTTGGCCACCTGATGCAAAGAGCTTACTCATTTGAAAAGACCCTGATGCTGTGAAAGATTGAAGGCAGGAGGAGAAGGGGACGACAGAGGATGAGATGGTTGGATGGCATCACCAACTCAATGGACATGAGTTTGGGTAAACTCCAGGAGTTGGTGATGGACAGGGAGGCCTGGAGTGCTGTGGTCCATGGGGTCACAAAGAGTTGGGCACGACTGAGTGACTGAACTGAACTGAACTTGCACAGGGCATTTAGCTGTGCAATAAGGAAGCATCAACTTCCTCATCTAAGAAGATGTCTAGGATATATGTCAATAACTGCTAGAATTACAGCTTCTCTTAAAAGAAAAAAAGATGTGGCTCCCCAAAGTTCTAAAGATAATGGCTTCTTGGTCTGTGGACTTCAGGCACTTTCTGTGTACCCCTGAAAATGTATTCAGGAGTTTGCTTCTCAAAGGAGACCTATAACCAAAGATAGCTATGGATCATCTGGGTAAAAGACATCTAGTGTTGCTTCTACTGCACAAAATATAACGACAGAGTTTTTACCTCCAGATTTTATTAGTTCTTCTTGTTAAAGCCATGATCACAATGAAGGCCTGAGTCAAACCGAATTTTTTTTTTAATCTTTATTGAATTTGTTGCAATATTGCTTGTGTTCTTTGTCTTGACTTTTGGACCGTGAGGCATGTGGGATCCTAGCTCTCCACAGGGATTGAACTCGCACCTCTTGCATTGGAAGGTAAAGTCTTAACCACCTGAAGTCCCCAAGCTGAATCTTGAGATGAAAAAGCCTATAGCCAGTCATCACTGGGTCATGTCAGTAAATCATTGAACTTCCCACATGATCTGACTCCAGGTCACCTTTGATTATGAAGATGACTGAAATAATAGGATGTCAGTGCTAGATTTCTAAGATGCGTCTTCAACCACAGAGGAAGGGACAGAGTATAAGGGTGCAGTATTACCAACGCTTCTCTTAGTCATTCCCTCACCACCCGCTTATCTAATACTGCTGCCTTGTTGCCTGAATGTGCCATGCATTTTTCCCCTCCCTCATTTTTTTTCATGTAACTCTCTTTGCCTGGAACTCTCTCATGGAACATTATCTATTTAACTTACACTAAATCTATAACAGAATTAGTCATTTGTATGTTGTTTTATTCCTTCCTTTATTAGAGCACTTAGCGTGTTGTGTTATAATGACATGTTGCCTTCAACCCTTCTATTCTGTGTGTTCTGGTATCGTAAGTGCCATGCAGTAGGCTCTTGTTAAATGTTCGTTGAATTTAATAGGTTGGATAAAGAGTGTATGGGCATTCCAGGTAGACAGAACAGTGCAAGCAAAGAGTGAAGGTGGAAAACTGTAAAACGTGGACAGTTAGGAACATAAAACCAAGTATTCACAAATGTTTACATAGCTAAAGTCAGAGTAAATTATTGCAGCCAGTATTCCAAACATCTGTCATGGGGATGTTTGCAATCATCCATCCATGGGGACACTGGTTAGGATCCCTTAGTGGTGGTCTAGAGATGAAGGATGTGCCTAGTTTAAGATGATGGCAGTGAGAATACAAAGGAACCGATCGTTTTAAAATATATTGTACAGAGAAAATAGATAGTTCTTGGTGACTCTTTTTTATATACAGTTCAAAGAAATGGGGAAATCAAAGCTAATTTCAAGAGATTGATTGTGGGAATATCTTGAAGAATAATAATGAATGGTACCATTAGCAAAATTAGGAAAATCAGCTGAGGGAGCTGGTTGGGGAAATAATGCATTCAGTTCTAGATATATTGTGTTTGAGGTCACCCAAATAGAGATATTTAAGGATTCACAGTCATTGACCCCAACCATTCACATACCGCCTTAGATTTTTAGAATTAGCTCCCATGTTTTATTTGAGTAGTATAAATTATCACTGCTCTGGGCTACAAAGACCCAGAAGTGACTAAAGCAAATTTAATACTATTGATATTTGAGAGGAAGGGGAGGGGAGTCCTGGAGCATCTCTTCTCTGACCTCTGCAAGATCAGTATTCTTCAGAACTTGCTGTGGTCTTTGATAGACTTAAGAATAGTTCTTAAGGACTGTCTCTAAACCTTATGACCTCTGGGTGCCTAACTATTTTTATAACCTAATTTATTTTTGAAAAAATTACTTAGTATCTTGTTTGTTGTTCAGTGGCTCCATCACTTCTGACTCTTTGTGACCCCCATGGACTGCAGCATGCCAGGCTTCCCTCTACTTCTAAGTGTTAGTCTAAGCATCTTCTTAGACTTAACACTGTGCTAGGTGTTTTGGGTGAATATGAAGATGTAGAAGGCATAATCTGTCTTCAAAAATTCACATTCCAATAAGGAAGGTAAAAGACATAGTACTTGTAATACAAAACAAAATGGGAAGATGAATGAAATATTCCTTTCTTTCAGAATTTTATTCTAGTTTCTTCCTATTTGATGTGCTCAGAGAATTAAATTATTATATTCTTCCTGGATTAAGTGATACATGAAAATGTGCAGTCTGAGCACTGCCCAAGAAAATGCTTTTCAATCTTTAAGGTTGGTTTTTTTTTTTTTTAATTATTTAATTTCCAGCTATGTGAGACTGCTTTTATCCAAAAGTAGTTGATTTCATTTTCTAAATAGATTTTTCAACATTGTTTATATTTGAAATGTCAAGTGTCATGCTATAAGTATTTGAGTTTTTGTATTGTTTCACAGGTTAATTTTATAATTCCCCACAATAAAATTCTAATTCTTCCTTTCCCCTCCATGCCCCTCACATCTCAAGCTGTTTCTCATTTGTTGTTTTATTCTTTTCTGTGTGTTTCCTAGGAATTTTTATGTTATTTTAATGACAGTTGAAGTAATCTTCCATGACAACTATTTTTTTATTTAAAAAATGACAATATTTTTACAGTTTTTAATGCAGAATTTCACCACACATGGCTCTATCTTTGTCAACAGGTATTTCTCAAAAATTATTAAGTGACTACTCTGTTGATTATGAAGGTGTTATCTAAATACAGTGAATCTATCCTTTTGTCTACAAAGCTCCATTTACAAACTTTTCATATTCCTTAATACTTTATAATATTTTCTACCAAAGACAGATTTAATAATGTAAATCACCTTTATACTCCAATATATGAAAAAAAGATATTTTGAAGTATAATTTTATTATCTTAAATTTTTTTTTTTTAATTGGGAGGGTTGTTTTTAACCTCACAAACTTTAACAGTGTAATTTATTTCTATTTCTGCTTTTTTTTTTTCAATCTTCCTTTCTTTCTTCTTGTTCACCTAGTGTGTGAATTTTTTTAATTTATATTGTTAGTCAAAAAGAAAAATATGTACTTCATTCTTCTGGGTTAGGTGGTCGTATGTGTCATTTAGGCTATCTCTGGAATTACGCAAAAAGATATCTACCTTGTCTTCATTAGAAATTGAAATTTAGATTGTGCAAATTAAAATTATTTAGTGTGATTGACATATATTTTGTCAAATGAAACAGACTGACCTGTATGTTTTGGTAGCTCATATTACTTATGTTTTTTTTGTTAGATGGGTATTATCTAAAAAACTCAAGACTTAGTAACTTAGACCATCAACAATAAGAGATGATCTGTTTAATACTAGAAATACTAGAAAGAAAGGGATTATCTTCTCAGGATTGGATTAATTTTAAAACTGTGAAATTTGTATAAAGAATTAATAGCTCTATCATTGACTAAAAGAATAATTTTAGGTTGTTTTAAATATTTAAAATGATCTCGAGAAGCCAGAGGAAAAGTACTTAGTTGAATTGTCTGTTATAGTATTAACATTGGGCAAAGTAAAAGGTGAGGAAACAGTAAAAGATAGTGATTCTTAATCTCTTAGGTCACAGATCCCATTAAAAGGCTAATTCACATGAATGCTGTAGTACCTCTTCCTTAGGAAAAAGGCATATATGCTCACAAATGGACGCAATACTTTAGGTGATTCTTAAGCTTAGACCTCAGGATAGGGACCACTGGTTGAAAGCATTTTTAGTATTATAAAACTTTGTGACTTCGTCCTGATTTAGACCAGTACTTGTACTCATTCTTTTTTTCCTTGTCACTGTTTGTTCCTTATTATGATGTATATTTCCAGAATTTTCTTTATGAAGTTCTGAAACTTCCCATGTGAGGGGAACTGTATTTCATATGTAACTGCAGAATATCTGACCAGCATCTTTAGGCAACACCAATGACAATTACTGAAACCAAATTCTTCCTCTTACTTGATGATTAAAATCAAAATGGTGAATGTAAATGTAAAGTTAGGTGGGCATTTTTTTGTTTATTCTCTGTTCTGCAGCCTCCTTGAATAATGGCCCCTAAAGAATAAAATTGATCTTTTTTTTATGAATTATACACATAATTTATAAGAGTTAAGTAAAGAGCAAGATCTGCTGCAGTTATGGTAGGAACTAGATAGAGAAAGTGTATATTTCAAGCAAATTCCTTTTGCACACTCTTTGCTGGGCAAATGATTATAACTGTATTCAGTTAAGAAATAGAACAGGCACCCATTTATCTTGTGCTAATGTTGAAATGGAGGTAATGGAATTTAGAATAAGAATATCAGATAAAATTAAACTCAAGTTAAAGAAATACACAATAGAGAAAAGTACAATTTTAGGGGAGAACTGCGACTTTTTACTCTCTCAAAATTTCTTAGTAGCAATTTAATTATATTTACAATTACTGTTTACTTAGGACAAAAAGTCCTTTATTTTTCCTGCCTCAATAATAAACAAACTGGAAAGTCTTTTTTTTAATTCTTGAAAGCCTGGAAATCTAGGCCCAAGTCAATGTGTGTATAGAAAGGAAATATTGGTTTCTCAGTAAGAGATCAATAGCAGTGTTAATTACTAAGATACTGCCATCCTTGAGGTATTGTGGGGCAGTGGAGCTTACAGTGGTGTTCAGAAAACAACAGCTAAAATAGCAAATGCAATGTCTGTGGTAGAAACAAGAGAAGAACCAAGAGATTGATTTTAGCACTTACTGCAGTAAGGGTTCACTTTTAAAGCATGCTTTACAACGATCAAGCAGTTTTTAAAGTTTTAGAATCTAGAATTTATTTTGTATTTTACTAACAAAAACATAGTTGATTTTTAAATTGAATTTATTTTTCAGAAAATATTTACAAACATTTAATTTATCCCTCAGTGCTTCTAATTTTAAATGGAATTTGAAGTTTTAGAATCTCATCATCTGTCTCTTGATTTTGGTTATTTTCTGAAAAGAGAGACTTCTGATAAAGGAAATTAAAGCATTATAGTAAAGCAGACTTGACCTCTATATTAGGTCTCTAAGGCATGGTGAGGATTATAACCTAGCTACCAAATTTCACATCAAAATCAGTAAAAAGTATCATTAGTAATAATATTCTCTCTTGAGCTTTCAATCTGATTCTAGACATGGTGCCCACTGCTGACCATGGGCTGCCATGTACTGAGAAGTTCTTGCTTTCATCCTACTTATACTACAAAACCCAGTGCCAGCTCTCAGACTTGTGTCTCAAATTGCAGCTTACCTGTCTCTACTTATGTTTTCATTCTGACTGAGGACTTGCATCCAACTTCTAGAATCCAGACTTCCTTTTTCCCAGCAGGCCTTGTGTTTAGAAACTGTATTGGTCATTGTTTCAAGTTCTTCTCTAGTAGCCTATATAGTACTTTGGGCCTAATGTTTGAGTATTTTCTATCCTATGTTTTTCTAACAAAGTCCCAAGTGTCATGTTAGGAGGCTCAGTTACTTAGTTTGGATGTAGTGGTTTGGGAGTTGCCTACTGTATTCTAGGCTTTTTTGGATGCGTGTATATGTACACAAATACATATATACAAGTAAGTATATGTCTGGTTTGGTGGTTTAGTCGTGTCCGACTCTTGCAAATCCCATTGTAACCTGCCAGGCTCCTCTGTCCATGGGATTCCCTAGGCAAGAATACTGGAGTAGAGAGAAGAATATTTCCTTCTCCAAGTGTATGTGTATTTGTGAATGTTCTCATATTTGTACACGTGCTTCTAATTCCCTGATGGCTCAGTGGTGAAGAATCCACCTGCTAATGCAGGAGACATGAGTTTGATCCCTGGATTGGGAAGATAACCTGGAGAAGGAAATAGCAACCTCCATTTTCTTGCTGGGAAAATCCCATGGACAGGAGGGCCTGGCAGGGCTCATGGGGCCACAAAGGGACTGAGTCCCTGAGCACACACACACGTATGTGCTTATGTATGCATGTGTTCCTTAATATATTGTAAAGTAGATACTTGCCCCCATTTTATAGATGCAGGTATCAAGTCTTATAACAGATAAATGGATTACTCATGGCCATAGAGGGAGACACAGTCTGAGAACCAGAATTCAGACCTAGTTCTTGCTTATTCATGTACCCATTCTAGTCATTGAGTGCCTGCTATGATAGGAAATCATTCTAGGTTTCCTCAGGACACAGCAATGAACAAAGATCTGTGTCCTCTGGCATATCACTATGTCAAACGATGATAAGTGCTGTAAAACACTGATTAGATCGGCGAGGAATGAGAGCTGAGAGAAGCTGCAGCTTTAAATAGGGTTGTCAGAGAAGTTTTCACTGAAATGGTGACATTTGAACAAAAACTTGAAGGAAATAAGAGAGAGAACCATGAAAATATCTGAGGGAAGATGGTATCAGAAGAAAAAACAAGAGGAAGGCCTGAGTAAGCGCATCCCATATGACATCTTGAAAGAACTGTAACTGAGAATTACTGAGCTCTCTGGAATCCACACTGCACGTTTGTTGCCCCCATGCTTTGTAAACAAGACACTACATACCATAGATGAATCACCAGTTGTTAACAAATTAGCTTTATCCAGTTCAGTTATTACTTTGCACATAGTAGGTATCCCGGAATTGTTTATTTGTTAGCAAATTTATTTTTTATATAATACCAAATCAGTTTCCTAAACTGCTGTTGTTTTGTATGCTGTTTTTATTTCCTTCAAATTAAACTATGAAAAAGGTTATTAAATACTGTGTATTTACTCTAAGAAATATTAGAGTAAAAACTGATTTTCCTAGTTGTACAAATAATTAAGTGTAAAAATGCTTTTGAAATTGTTCCATGTACTTTGTACATCCATTGTGATGTAATGTTGGCACAGTAAGGATATGCATGTCAATTTCTTGTTAATTATATCATTCTTTCTAAGAGCATAGTTTAGTCTTAAGATAACATTTTTTTCATTTCATATGCAACCATAAATTATGCTGGAGCTTTTGTAAAAAGTTTCCTAGCACATAATTGAGTAACATATATTGATTTATTTTAAAAGGCCACAGCATATATTCTGTTTCTACCTTACATAGATTATAAGGTTATGGGTATATTTAAGCATTCATAAAATTTAATATACCCCATGTTTAATTTTTATACTTCAGCAAGACAGCTTTAAGTTTTGATTGAAGTCTGGTAAACAAGTATAAAAGATTGAAGCCTAAAGTCAACTCCTGTGGAAATACTTTCAAATGTGTAATTAAACTTGCATCAACTTTAAATTTCCATTTTAGGATACATGTAAAATTCATCTCAACCAACACTATTGAGCACTGTACTTTGGAAGTTTTATTGCTAAGTAAAGAAAAAAAAATTACTATTTCGGGAACAGTGGTGGTGTTAAGAGTCTGAACCATGGCAGTGATGGGCAAGTTAAAGGGGGGCAAGTTAAAGGGAGGCAGTTCCAAGTGCAGGACATTGTTCCATTAGGATTAATGGGTGACTGGATATGTGGATTGAGGGAACAAGGAGCATTGAAGATGTCATGTAAAGATTTTTAATGTCAGCACTGGGTGACTGATGCCAGTGTTAAACAGGAGAGGAAATCAAAGGAGGGAAAGTTTTGGTGAGCATAAGAAGGTTCATTTCAGTTTGGGGCCTTTTGAATTAGAGACATCTGTAGGTCATTATGTAGCAATGAGTCCGTAACATTTCTATTGTTATTAAGAGGGCACTGTTGATGTCTTCCTGAAACCCTGGACCATAGGAAATTTTCAGGCTGAATGATTAGAACAGTCGTGACCTTTGCCCTAACCCCTATCACACAGGTAAACGTCAGAATTTAGCACATAGCTGCATTTTATCTTACCTCACTTTCTAAGTGTTCTAAATCACTTTTTTCTCCCCTTGCGATTGTAAACATCAGGGCTGAGATGAAGATTTATGCTCTTCCAACAGGCTCGGCAGTACTCTTGAAGTCTTCATGGTGGCCTCAGTGATGACTGCTACCACAGAATCTTAGAATTGGTTTCTCTCAGTGTGCCTGGTGGTGCCACAGTAGTAAATGCACTGAGGAATTGCTTGCATCCATCCATTCATTCATTTCCTACTTACTGAGTACCTGCTGTGTGCAAGGTGTTATAGCTTTCCACCTAGGCATGAAACAGTGGGGGTGCTTAGTTTCCACCAACAGAAAACGACAACAGCATCATAAAAACTTCTACTTTCAGGGACTTATCAGTTGTTTTATATGTAGAAATTACTCTTTAATTTCTTAATCTTGAAATCACTTGTGGTAAAGAGGAAGCTGTTGAGGGGAGTGAGGACAGTGAAATGATTAAGAAGATGAAATGAGTTTGAACCTATCTTAAGATATTACCATTATTGATCTCTGCCAGAGAGAATTCTTGTTAACTTATTCTGACAGATCTGCCTGGAACTCTTTTAAATGCTGTCTTTCCTAATTTTGTTTCTTGTCCACCAGACTCACCGCTGTGGCATGTTGACTGAATGTGGGAACACAGCCTTGGCTCACATGCCTTGCTACTTAGTGTTTGTGGGAACCTGGCCAAATTGCAGCCCCTCTACGTGTTGATTTCTTCCTCTGTGAGTGTGGATAGGAGCACAATATAACTAGCTTATAAGTCTTTTCCATTAAATAGCAATTGTTAGGCACGGCGCCTAGAAGGTAGTATATGTACAATAAATGTTAGCAGTAATAGTGATGAGACAATTGTGAATCCTAACTCTGTCCTCCTTAAAGTGCTAGGTAATAGTCTAGTAAAATATCAGACATTTAGTTTTGAAATTTTATTTATATTAAATGTTAATATTATATATTCATTGATTGTTTCTATTTTATTTCTAGCTTTGAAACATTATTATTTATTTATCTACTTTGAGATTTTCATAATCCAGCTTGTGTATGTATAACCTATCTTTCCTTGTACATTGATCTCTGCTATAAAAAAAAGTACTCAGATATCCTGATCTCATATTTAATAGAATTAACTTCTCCCTTGTCTCTTTGCTGTTTTTGCTCCCTCATGCCCAAGTCTTGTAAGAAACTTCTGTCTTGTAAGAAACTTCTGTCTAATCTGTCTTGTAAGAAACTTTTGTGGGTGGACAGGAAAATAAGAGTAGATAAAGACAAAGCGTGTAATAAAGCAGAGCAGATAATTCCAGTAGAGGGGGATATTGGCAAAGTTATCAAGCCACATAATACGCAGGTGCAACGGGCATCAAATTTAAAAACGAAGCTTTTCCCGGGTACAAAGTTTAACTAATCGAGAATTAATTAAATAATAAGTTGAGTAACCCTGTGGTTTCTGTTTTGCTAGTTGCCAAACCCAAGCTCAGTATACAGTTGTCTGGGAATGCACTATGCAGACTGCAGACACCATTTCCATCCCAATGGAACTTACTGTTTCAGAAATGGCAGTGAAGGTGACCATTGACACCTCTCTTTCTCCGAATCTCTAAACATCTTAACTAATAGAAGTTACAGGTTGGATCATTTGAAAACAAAGTCACAAAAGCTTTATTTTCATAACTGAAAAAATTTTTTTCACAGATTTCTAGATTATCTGAATAAACTGGTATAGCCTCAAACAACAGGACTGAATCAGAACACTATCTTTTTTATATAAGTAAATTAATAAAAATATAGTATCTTTGCAATTTGGATCTCCAAATTTATGAAATTACTAGAAGGCCTATAATTAAAAACAAATTAACAGCATTAATTTGACTTGGATGGGAATTTTTTCATATATTTTCAGTAGGATTGATTCAGTAGTTAAATTGCTTTGAACGTTTACTTTTCCAACAGAAACATCACATTTCTTTCTGTTGGCAACCTTGTCCAATAACTGACTACTTTAATAGTCCCTCTGCACTCTGAGATTTAATGCTCTTATTTCTATCACACTCTAAGAATTTGTAGCCCTGGTACGCAGGGATGTTGAGACTGCCCTTAAAACTGAGACTCACTTAATAGTTGACTGAGTTTTCCCCACTGTATCATGCCTAAATATTGTGATGTAGATTTTATTACTTTTGGCTGCATTAGTAAATTCAGTTTGTAAAATGTCCAAAGAACTTTATATAATATATAATATGTATTTAAAATAAACTTGTAGTAATCTTATTTCTACTTAATTGATTCAAAAATGGACGTTATACATCTCTGCTAATTTTCTTGTTAATTTAGTAAATATTGCTAGTAATACTATCAACTTAGTTAACTTTCAAACAGTACTGTCTTAAACATGTAGTTTTTAGTTAGCATTCTGTAAACGCTCATCAGTTTTCTTGCTTTTAACTTTTGCAAGGAAGCATCATTGTTTTTCTTATTTAAATAGGTTTTTATAATTTCATAGGTAACTTTGGAGGACCATCAATGCTAGCAAAAAATTTCATAGCATATATTGCAGTTTGTCTGATAGAACCTAAGTTGTTCCCTAAATTGCACCATGCTTTTGTAAAGTGAACATTTTAAATATTTTATTTAACCACTAGATGTATTTTTTGATTATTCAAAAATTTTTTTTTTTGGTAAATGGACTGGAAAATGAACTACTCCATCCAAAGAGTTTCTTTGAGCTACTTCCTAGAAATTAGAATGTCTTTTTTGAAAAAACCTTGATAAATAAATTAACATGCATTAAAAGTGGCTATAGACAAATGAAACTGAACAAATAAAGAGCAAATCTATACTATGTATATTCTTTGGAATGGGCAAGATTGTGCTGCAGTAATAAACCTAAAATCTCGGTGACTGAAAACAATGATGTTTATTTTTTGTGTATACTGACTGCATGTTCCTTGTAGTTTGACAGCAGCGATGTCTTTGTTGTCATATCTTGGGGGCTCAGGTTGACGGAGGTTCTATTTTGACACATCTTAACAATTACAGTTCTAGGCAAAGAAAGTGTAGCGAATCTTTTGATATTTTTAAAACTTCTGTCTGAAAATGGCATAGTTCATTCACCTGGGGAGATGCAGCCACATCTGAGTTCAACAGAGTGTATGATCCTCACAGAGAGGGACGCAGGGTGTTTAAAGAATGGTAGTGAGCATTGGACAGCTAAATCAGTGAGCATTGGACAGCTATCAGTAGTTTTTATATGAAGCTTAGAAAACGTCTACTTTAAACTGATATTGGAAGAAAATGAACAGTTTTCACATAATCATAACCTGATTAATTTTAGAACTATATTGAGAGTTTATTGAGCAAACACACATGCACACACATCCAAGCACACCACTCAGGTCTACATGGTCCAGTGACTCAGGGTGCAGGGACTTTTTTATAATAAGGCTTCCCTAATAGTTCAGTTGGTAAAGAATCTGCCTGCAATGCAGGAGACTCCAGTTTCATTCCTGGGTAGGAAAGTTCCACTGGAAAGGGATAGGCTATCCACTCCGGTATTCTTGGGCTTCCCTTGTGACTCAGCTGGTAAAGAATCCATCTGCCTGTAATGCGGGAGACCTGGGTTCAATCCCTGGCTTGGGAAGATCCCCTGAAGAAGGGAACGGCTACCAACTCCAGTATTCTGGCCTGGAGAACTCCATGGATTGTATAGTCCACAGGGTCATAGGAGTCGGATATGACTGAGCAACTTTCACTTTCACCATTGAAAATATTGCTGTTGTTCCACCTGCAGTCTGGACAGGGTGTAACAGCATTGGATGGACTGACCTTCTTTAAATATATGGTTGTATGTCAGCCAGGATCATTCATAAATCTAATGACCATATTTCAGTTTAGCATGGTTTTAAATGTTTTTCTTTCCTTAGTTTTTGAAAGATCAACAACAAAAATACCAAATTATATGTGGAATCTAAGTATATACTTGTGTATAGAGTATTATGAGAAAACTAGCTGCTACGAATAAATAGCTAATAGTTTAAATAATAAATATAATGGAACCGTTAGTGATATTGCCAAAATTCACACCAAAATGAAAATGTGATTTGTTGTAAGATCAATCTTTTTCATTTTTTTATAGTTTTTAAAGATTTATTTATTTTTAATGAAAGGATAATTGCTTTACAGTATTGTGTTGGTTTCTGTCATACATCAACATGAATTAGCCATAGGTATAAATGGAGAAGTTCTATACAGTCAGCAAGAACAAGACCAGGGGCTGACTGAGGCTCATATCATGAACTCCTTATTGCAAAATTCAGACTTAGATTGAAGAAAGTAGGGAAAACCACTGTACATTCAGGTATGACTAAATCAGATCCCTTATGATTATACAGTGAAAGTGACAAATAGATTCAAGGAATTAGATCTGGTAGACAGAGTGCCTGAAGAACTATGGACAGAGGTTCGTGCCATTGTGCAGGAGGTGGTGATCAAAATTGTGGAAAATTCTTAAATAGATGGAAATACCAGACCACCTGCCTCCTAAGAAATCTCCTAAGAAACCTGTATGCAGGACAAGAAGCAACAGTTAGAACCTGATTTTGAACAACAGACTGGTTCAAAACTGGGAAAGGAGTACGTCAAGGCTGCATATTGTCACCCTGCTTATTTAACTTATATGCAGAGTACATCATGCAAAATGCCAGGCTGGATAAAGCACAAGCTGGGATCAAGGTTGGCAGAAGAAATATCAATAACCTCGCATATTTGATGACACCACCTTTATGGCAGAAAGAAAAGAGAAACTAAAGAGCCTCATGATGAAGGTGAAAGAAGAAAGTGAAAAAGCTGGCTTAAAACTCAACATTCAAAAAACGAAGATCATGGCATCCAGTCCCATGACTTATGGCAAATAGACTGGGAAACAATGGAAACAGCGAGAGACTTTTCTAGGCTCTAGAATCACTGTGGATAGTGACTACAGTCATGAAATTAAAAGACGTTTGCTCCTTGGAAGAAAAGCTATGACAAACCTAGACAGCATATTAAGGATCAGAGACATTACTTTGCAGCAAAGGTCTGTCTAGTCAAAGCTATGGTTTTTCCAGTAGTCATGTACAGATGTTAGAGTTGGACCATAAGGAAGGCTGAGCTGAAGAAGTGATGTTTTTGAAATGTGATGTTGGAGAAGACTCTTGAGAATCCCTTGGACTGACTGCAAGGAGATCCAACCAGTCCATCCTAAAGGAAATCAACCCTGAATATTCACTGAAAGGACTGATGCTGATGCTGAAGCTGAAGTGCCAATATTTTGGTCACCTGGTGTGAAGAACTGACTCATTAGAAAAGACCCTGATGCTGAAGAAGATTGAAGGCAAGAAGAGAAGGAGACGACAGGGGACAAGATGTTTGGATTTGGATGGCATCACCGACTGAATGGACATGAGTTTGAGCAAGCTGTGGAAGATGGTGAAGGACTGGGAAGCCTGGTGTGCTGCAGTCCATGGGATAGCATTGAGTTGGACACAACTGAGTGACTAAACAGCCATATGCGTATGTGCCCTCCTTCCCACCTGTTGCCCCTTCCCAGCCCTCTAGGTTTTTAGAGCCCCAATTTGAGTTTCCTGAGTCATACAGCAGATTCTCACTGGCCATCTGTTTTACATATGGTAGAGTATATGTTTTCATGCTACTCTCTCCATTTGTGAGAGAATACAAACCTCCTTCCCCTGCCCCTGTGTCCCCGAGTCTGTTTTCTGTCTGTTTCCATTGCTGCCTGGCAAGTAGGTTCATCAGTACCATCTTTCTAGATTCCATACATATGCATTAATAGACAATATTTGTTCTTCATTGATTGTTTTTTAAATCTCCAACCAATTAGCTAGTAATTGCTTATTTTGTTGCCATTTCTCTTTTTGTCTTGATTTTTTTAGATGTTACTGATTTTCCAAAAATATTTTGTGAAACCTCCCAAAAGCTGGTGAACGTGGAAGCGTTTGCTCTGGCTGCAAAGTATTATTCTGTACAAAACTTGGGGATATGTACTCCTTTTGATCAACTGCTTGTGGCCCTTCATGGAAATCAAAAACAGAAAACTGGTAAGTGTGTTTGTGTGTGTATGTATGTTTCTTAGGCATTTAGAAGTAATGTACTATTCACATATGTCTATATTTCCAATATGCTCTTAATTTGTTAGACCTTGTCTCATGAGCCCTGGTAGACTTATCTGTTCTAAATTAATTGATTTTCTTATGCGCCATATTAAACAAACAACTTAGTTATAAATCTCCACATTTTTTTTTTCCTGCATTGTGGACTAGTTATCAGTCTTTTCCTTTGTAGTTGTTTTATATTTCAAGGAATATTTTTAATAATGTTATATGAGTCTTTTTCATTTTATTAATTCAAATTTGATTCATAATAGCCAAACTAGTAGATCTCTATCATATAGAAACCACAATAGGATCTCTGTATTATTTTCATATTTAATTACAGAAAACACGATCATCAACTGATGATTCTTACCACATTCTATTTCTTTAGTAGCAGTGTGTTAATTTTGTTTTATTTTTGTTCAGGTGAGAATGTGAAACTTGATGAGTTTATGAATTTGAAAAAATCTCATGAAGTTCAGGCAATGTCAGAACTCATCAGCAGTATTGCTGAATACTGTGGAATAAAGCAGGTAATAAGAGTATTTCCCTATATATTCTCATGTTAAAATTATTACTGTTTTGGGGGGTAACATTCAAATTTCCTTTTCTACTATCCTTGTCTAGTCTTTAAAACGTCATTAAGTAATAGCTAATGTGAGATACGTCACATCATTTCTGATCCTTTAAATATGCTTTCACTACCCAATACACTGCAATTATAACCAATTTATACTAAAAAGAAGATATGGCTATTAATATTTTGCTACAAATTTCACTCTTTTCCGAGTGGGTCGAAGCTATGGTAATTTTCCTATGTTGTAACTCTACCTGGTACAGCATTGTGAAGATGGCTACCTGCAGAATTGTTTGCCATTGGGGGTTCCCAAGGGCCTGGGTGCCAAGCTGTGGTCAGGGGCATCTGCCTCATTATGGTAACACAGAGAAACCTGGACTCTTTCATAGTGTCAAAGTCATAATGCATTCCTGTTGTCAAAAATAGCCTTTGTCAAAGGTAGTAATATCTGAAAACAGATGCTAAAATAGAATCAGTGAGTGCCTATATTGGCCTATTAAAATAGTCATTTTTCTTATCCATACAAGAACATCTATGGGGGTCATGGAGGACTTTCCTTTCTTCAGTTTTTAAGAGGCATTAGAATCTTTTCCATGTATTTGTCCAGACTTCTAGAGAGTTTGAGGATGGTTAGAAAATGGTCACCACTTGAGCCAGGCTTGCAGAACCACTTATGGCAACATAGATCTTGAGGGTAGGAACTAAGGCAAGAGCTGAGGCGGTAGCTTTCAACCTTTTCTCCATGTGTCATGCCCAAGCAGTACCTGTCGGGATCAGTAACAGGCTCACCATGATGGTGATACCCAACCAGAGTAAAGGTGGCAAGTACACACTGAAACTTAACCAGCTGCTGCTGTGTGTAACATATGACGGAATATTAGAAGCATACAAATGAATGAGGAAAATAAGCAATTTACTGATGACTACATATCTTATGGTACCATTTTTAAAAAGCTCTTAAAGAAAATAATGGTATGATCTTAATGCAAAAAAGAAAAAAACATTAAAGAAGCAAGAGAATCATAGACAATAATCTGATAATAGTTGTTACCTCCGGTAGGGGAAGCAGGGAAATAAGATACGGAAAGGAACACGGTTATATGGAATGTAATTACTAGCATACCCATCCCTAAGTTGGCTGGTGGCTTCATGGGTATACCAGATGCTACTGGACGCCTTATTCAAATATTATTGGGCCTTACCACATCATAGTGGCCCAGCTGCTTTCTACCTGGCAGTTGCTGTATTTCTTTCCTTGTGGATTTTTCTCTGTGTGCTGAAGTATGGCGCTGCCTACATACACATTCTGGGGATTAATTCCTCCCTGTGTGTATCCTTGAATTAATGACTAATACAAGTTAATTAAAAATATACATCAACTCCTGGACTTTCCAGGTGGCTTGACTCTGAGATATGTGTTCTACACTGGCTGTCCAAGTTTTCCAGTGGGATTAAACCCAGGTTGTTCTAAAGTCATATTTTGCCCACAAAAGCACTTTTTGTTGGGCTGCCTTCCTTTCCTTTTTTCTTCTCTATTTCCCTATCAGTGTTTTTTTCACCTCCCAAATAAATCACTTATACTTAAATCTTTGATGTGTATTTGTTGTTGTCCTTTGTATCTTTTCATTTTGAGTATACTTATTTATTTATATGAAATATTATATAATAAATAATTTTAAATTGATAAAAAAGATTAATTTCTAAAGTGCAGAGAAAAAAATTTGAAATAGCATGTTTCACATTGTTGTTCAGTTGCTCAGTTGTGTCTCATTGTGACCCCATGGGCTGCAGCACGCCAGGCCTCCTTGTCCTTCACCATCTCCCAGAGTTTGCTGAAACTCATTCATTGATGCCATCCAACCATCTCATCCTCTGTTGCTCCCTTCTCCTCTTGCCTTCAGTCTTCCCCAGGATCAGGGTCTTTTCCAGTGAGTCAGCTCTTTGCATCAGGTGGTTAGAGTACTGGATCTTCAGCTTTAGCATCAGTCCTTCCAATGAATATTCAAGGTTGATTTCCTTCAGGATTGACTGGTTTGATCTTCTTGCTGTCCAAGGGACTCTCAAGAGTCTTTTCTAACGCCACAGTTCAAAAGCATTAATTCTTCAGCTCTCAGCCTTCTTTACTTCCATCTCTCACATCTGTACATGACTACTGGAAAGACCGTAGTTTTGACTATACAGATCTTTGTGGGCCAAGTGATGTCTCTGCTTTTTAATACGCTCTCTAGGTCTGTCGTAACTTTTCTTCCAAGGAGCAAGCATTTTTTATTTCATGACTACAGTCACTGTCTGCAGAGATTTTGGAGCCCAAGAATATAAAGTCTGTCACTTTTCCATTGTTCCCCTTCTATTTGCCATGAAGTGATGGGACCAGCTGCCATGATCTTAGCTTTCTGAAGGTTGAGTTTTAAGTCAGCTTTTTCACTCTCCTCTTTCACACTCATCAAGAGGCTCTAATTTAGTTATTCTTTGCTATCTGCCATTAGAGTGATATCATTGGCATATCTGAGATTGTTGATATTTCTCCTGGCAATCTTGATTCCAGCTTGTTAGTCATCCCCTGCCCTGGCATTCTGCATGATTTACTCTGCATAATAAGTTAAATGCAGGGTGAAAATATACAGTCGTGACGTATTCCTTTCCCAATTTTGAACCAGTCCGTTGTTTGATATCAGTGTCTAACTGTTCCTTCTTGTCATGCATACAGGTTTCTCAGGATCCAGGTAAGGTGATCTGGTATTGCTGTCTCTGAAAATTTTCCACAGTTTGTTGTGATCAACATAGTCAAAGGCTTTAGTGTAGTCAATGAAGCAGAAGTAGTTGTTTTCTGGAGCTCCCTTGCTTTTCCTCTGATCTAATGGATGTTGGCTATTTGGTCTCTGGTTCCTCTGCCTTTTCTAAATCCACCTTATACATCTGGAAGTTCTCAGTTCACATACTATTGAAGCCTAGCTTGAAGGATTTTAATCATTACCTTGCTAGCATGTGAAATGAGAGCAATTGTATGGTAGTTTGAACATTCTTTGACATTGCCCTTCTTTAAGATTGGAATGAAAACAAACTTTCCAGTCCTATGGCCACTGCTGAGTTTTCAAAATTTGCTGAGATATTGAGTGCAGCACTTTAACAGCATCATCTTTTCAGATTTGAAATAGCTTAACTGGAATTCCATCATCTCCACTAGTTTTGTTCATAATAATGCTTCCTAAGGCCCACTTGAATTCACACTCAAGGATATCTGGCTCTAGGTGAGTGATCACACCATCATGGTTATCTGAGTATTTAGACCTTTTTTTGTATAATTTCTGTTGTATTCTCGCCACATCTACTTAATTTCTTCTGCTTCTGTTAAGTCTTTGTCATTTCTGTCCATTATTGTGCCCATCTTTGCTTGAAATGTTGCCTTGTATATCCAGTTTTCTTTAAGAGATCTCTGGTCTTTCCCATTCTGTTGTTTTCCTCTAATTCTTTAAATTTTTCACTTAAGAAGGCTTTCTTTCCTTGCTATCCTCTGGAACTGTATATTCAGTTGGGTATATCCTTCTTTTTCTCATTTGCCTTTCACTTCTCGTCTCTTCTCAGCTATTTGTAAGGCCTCCCCAGACAACCACTTTGCCTTTTTGCATTTCTTTTTCTTGAGGATGGTTTTGGTCACCACCTCCTGTACAATATTAGGAACATCTGTCCATAGTTCTTCAGACATTGTGTCTACCAGGTCTAGCTCCTTGAATCTATTTGTCATTTCCACTGAATAATCATAAGGGATTTGATTTAGGTCACACCTAAATGTTCTAGTGAAGAAAGACAATTTTATTTTCAATATTTATCTCTTACATCTTTTTCCTGACTTATTATACTGCTTAGAACTTCTCTTAAAATATTGAATAAAAATGATGAGTTATTTGTTTTTAATGGGATCAAAAATTAAAATAAAGTAGAGCATAACAGGTTGTATAAATTTTACAACCATCCATTTACTTGCTTTTTAAAAAAATTGAGATTACTATTATCATTCATCTAACTGAAATCCCTTTAATTCATTCTGATTTTCTTTAGATAATTGACCTGGGTTCTGGAAAAGGCTACCTAAGCTCCTTTTTGTCCTTAAAGTATGGCTTAAAAGTTTATGGAATCGATTCCTCAAATACTCGTGGAGCCGAGGAGAGAAACAGGAAACTGAAGAAACACTGGAAAGTCTATCGTAGGCGGTCACAGCCAGATGTCAGTGGACTGACATTACAAACAACGAAAGAAAGGAAAGTGCAAGATGAAACTAAATGTAAAGCAGACATTGAGGGAATATGCAACAGTACTGCAAATCAAGACAAGCCATCAACCTCAGACTTTTTATCAGAGTTTTCAGGTTCTGTGATTTCTGACATCAGAAGACAAATGGAAAACCTAAAGGTTTATTCACACCGAGAGGAAAATTTGTGTTTTGAAAATGCCTTTTCTCTTAGAGACCTTTTGCCTGTTAATGCCATAGAACCTAATTCCTCATCCCAAATACCTAAGAGAAAAATGTCTGAAGCAAGTAAAGAGAGAAGAAAAATTACTTCGAAATCAAATGAATCAAATATATATTCACCTTTAACATCTGTTATCACTGCTGATTCGGAACTACATGATATTATTAAAGATCTGGAGGTGATTTCAGTTTTGAATTCTGTAATTTGATTTATGTAAAGGCCCTAAAACATAGAATTAAATTTTAATATTAGCTTACTTAAGCTGCATATCTTGTTTGATTACATTAAAGTGAAAGAACCAAGAAAATAAAATTATATTCAGGCTTTCATGATTTCCATAGATACCAAAATCTGATAAGAGTATAAATCTGACAATCTGACAATCATAGTTTTCCAGAATGGGGTGCCCTTGCGGTCCCTTCAGTTTTAATCCTGAATTAAACATAAGTACAAATACAGAAGTTAGTTAGATAAGTTCTCATTATGCAATTGATGGATTTTTCAAATGCCACTCCAAGAAAATTCTTACATTTCATTTACATTTGGAGTAAAGATGTATCTAGGGCGATATTGGGCTTCCCTGGTAGCTCAGCTGGTAAAGAATCTGCTTGCAACACAGGAGACCCGGTTCGATTCCTGGGTTGGAAAGTTTCCTGGTGAAAGGAAAGTTTCCTAGTAAAAGGTTACCCACTCTAATATTCTTGGGCTTATTTGGTGGCTCAGATGGTAAAGAATCCGCCTGCAATGCGGGAGACCTGGGTTTGATCGCTGGGTTGGGAAGAACCCTGGAGGAGGGCATGGCAACCCACTCCAGTATTCTTGCCTGGAGAATCCCCATGAACAGGGGAGCCTGGAGGGCTACAGTCCATGGGGTCGCAAAGAGTCTGACATGACTGAGCATGAGCACAAGGGCAACATTATGTTTAATGTTAGACTTGGTAACCAGAACTCCAGTTTTACTGAGCAAGAGTAGCTTCTGAATTCTTCAAAAAATTTGAACTTTTTTTAAACTACAAGTATGTTGAGTCATATAATGTTTAAGAGACAATGTATCTTAAACAAAGGCAGCATTGTATGTTAAAACAATATTAGAGGAGTTTCTAGAAATCATTTGGTCTAACTCGTTTAGAAATCAAGGTAGCCTTTGAAGTTATTCTACTCTTGTTACATTTTTTGAAAAGTCTTCCCTAAAGAATGTATAAACAAAAGATCCTAGAATTCTTTATAAATTTAAATCCTTGTTTGGTTGCCGACCAGGGTTTTAGTACTTTGTCATTTTAGAGTGAGGATTTTTTCTCTTTCCCAGGTATTTTTATATTTCACTAATTGTAGAAAACTGGTTAATCCTCATTAATTGTTTTTCCTATATATGAAATCAGTAATTAAGTTACAGCTTAACCTTCTGTTGGGCTTAAACAACCCCAGTTACTTTACTTTGACTTGAAAATATATACACTTTTAGTGCTTATTACCATTTATTTTTGCTTTTAAGAGTCATCTGAAAGGTATACAATCAAAACTATATGCAGGCTTTTATAATAATTTGCTGATAAAATATATGCTGAAAGATTGTTTCTTGGGTCCTTAGTGAAGCAGTAATTTAATCACCAAAATTGACCAGTACCTCTTATCCTTTCCATTCCCCATCGCACAACACACATGCAGTTCTTAGATATTTTGCTATTAGGATACTGTGCTAATTGCAGATTTTTGTTTGCCACCTGCTGATATTATTAGCCAATCTTGTATAATGAATACAGTAAAGAATGAGGTTAAATGTTTTTGTGTTGTCTTTAGGGAGAGCTAAGCTTAAAAAGAGAGATTTGTACCTCTATGATCTACCCTTAATTAGCAATAAACCCTTTCTCTCTGAATTCCTTATTATTTATAACATAACATCTAAGTAAAACCTACCCAAGCTGTCTAATCACTGAGAAAAGCAAAGTAATTGCACAACATTCCATAAAATGTGCTTTGAAGAGAATAATGATGGAAGCAACTGAATATTTTATCGGGCCAAAGCAGTGTACAGGTACAATTCTCTTCTTTAGAAAGGTTAGACATCAGCCCTGCCTGCAATGCAAGAAACCTGGGTTCAATCCCTGGGTCAGGAAGATCTCCTGGAGAAGGGAATGGCTACCCACTCTAGTGTTCTTGCCTGGAGAATCTCATGGTCAGAGGAGCCTGGAGGGCTATGGTCCATGAGTCCCAGTGAGTCAAACATGATTGCAGCAATCACACACATAGCTAGATTATATGAACTAAAGTATTATTTTTGTAAAATACTCAAATGAAGTAGTTGTATTTGCTCTTAAAATAGTTATAATAATATATTTGATTCACAACTTAATGTCTGTTATTTTAAATATTTATAATATCCATCATATTTATAATAATCTGATATTGATGATAAGAATATAAAACATTTACTAAATTTTATTATGTGCCAGAGATTATACTAAATCACTTATAAGTATTAACTTATTAAAGTCTTGCAACAACCCATTGAGATGAGATACTATTATTGGCCTCATTTTACAGATGAGGAAATTATGCGACTGAAGAGTTAAATGGCATACTGATCAAAATTCTTTTGAGTGCATGCCAGTGTAACCACTCTGTGTATGCATTTAAATTAGGTTTTAAGTAATTAGGAAAAACATTCCAAAGGAATTCTACATAATTCATGTTATAAAATAGAGCAACATTTTTTATTTGAAATTAATATTGTCATATTTGGTGTAATGAGTGAACTAAGTAAACTTTTTTGATGTTGGAGTAGAAATGCCAACTTAGCAAGGCTTAATTTCTTTTGAATTTCTTTTGTATGGCAGGTTTTGTAAGTTTTGAATGGTGAAGTGCAATTTAAAAATTGACTGTTAAGATATTAATGTATCTCAAATCACAAGTTTTTCCTAGTAACACCGCCTACATTTGATTGGTCAAATCAACCTTTATTTTGACTAGTTGTTAAGCAAATATTAATTGCAAAAGAGACCAGAGCAAAGTAAAATGGACGAGTAACAAAAAGCATTAGAAAATCCACTCAGAAGTATGTCAGTTTTGATAAAAGATCACAATCATTTTACCTATAAAGGAAATAACTATGTTATGAAAATGAGACATACGATACTTTCTAGTTAGCTCTGTATTTTTAAACCTCTGCATTCTGATAAACATATACACTCTTCACCTGAAATGTGTTTTACCCCTGCTTTTAATTTCCAGCATTTCTTTTCTTATCTTTTAAGGATTGTTTGATGGTAGGTCTACATACTTGTGGTGATCTTGCTCCAAATACTCTGCGAATATTCACTTCCAAGTCTGAAGTCAAAGGAGTTTGCAGCGTGGGTTGCTGCTATCACCTCTTATCTGAAGAGTTTGAAAACCCACATAAAGGTACAGAGTGTTTCATATCTCATGATTTTTTTTATTCGAGCAAAGTGACTGCTTTATCTCTCTCCCTCTTTTTTGTTGTTCACAGTATTGTCATTTTGAATTAGCGTTTGAATTAAGATCTGGTATTCTTACAATTTTAGAAATGTTACATCAAATGAAATTTGATGCATTGTCACTTGTGATGTATTTTGTGATAGTTTCTTTTTTTATCATAGTATAGTCTTCAGTTCAGTCGCTCAGTCGTGTCCGTCTGTTTGAAACCCCATGAACCACAGCACGCCAGGCCTCCCTGTCCATCACCAGTTCCCGGAGTTTACCCAAACTCGTGTCCATCGAGTCGGTGATGCCATCCAGCCATCTCATCCTCTGTCATCCCCTTCTCCTCCTGCCTTCAATCTTTTCCAGCATCAGGGTCTTTTCAAATGAGTCAGCTCTTCGCATCAGGTGGCCAAAATATTGGAGTTTCAGCTTAACATCAGTCCTTCCAACGAACACCCGGGACTGATCTCCTTTAGGATGGACTGGTTGTATCTCCTTGCAGTCCACGGGACTTTCAAGAGTCTTCTCCAACACCACAGTTCAAAAGCATCAATTCTTAAGCTCAGTAACTGCAGCATAAAAACTGCAAATATGTGAAAATTTTGTGTGACACATTTTTTAGAGAACTTCTATTTAAAAATATTTGTTAGATACACATTGACTAATGTAGTGAAGCTAAATTATTTTGTTATAGAGTTGACAAGATTTGCTTTCATTTCCAAACCCTTCTCTGTCTTGGAAGGCATACTGATATTTCTCCCTCACCAAAAGTTTCTTACTCTATTTTGAAGTGTCAAAATACCATGCTTTCAAAAAGGTGGAGACCTGCAGTTGCTTTAAAATAATAGTATTCAAACTATTTGCTCCTTGGGCTGAAAAGATACCTCTGGAGTGAAGGGCAGAGTGTGCTGACAAGACTGAAAGCACCTGCAGTCTTTCTTCTAGAGCAGCTCCAGAAATTCCTCCTTTTGACCCACTTTATATGTTATATCTCTCTATTAGACATGATATCACATTAGGTGGTTTAGTTTATTAATATCAGCAATTCTTTTTTCTATTAGTTTAATGAATTATTTATCAATATCCAGTGTCCCTTGCCATGAATTTTTAGGTCAGGAAGTTGTATCAATGTAGATGGCTTTGTTTGCTCTTTTTTTTCAGTTATAAAGCCCAGATGAGTATGAAATTTTGATTATTTTTTTATTTAGTCATGTCCAAGAGATAAAAATTATTACTGTGTAGTGAAATTTGGCTGGGTGAGACAGAGGTCTTCCTTGAAACTGGCAAAAGTTTTTGTGGAGAAGAGGGGAGTTTGAGCTTTTTTATGTCAGTGTTTTAAAAACTGTCTTTTAGAAAAGAGATGCAGAAGTAAAATATGTAGAGATAAACAGAGTGAGAGAAAGAAAGCAAATTTGCAAAAAGTTAACAATAGTTTAATTTAAATAGAAAATATGCTTGTCATATTATTACTTCCAACTTTGCTCTGAGTACACAAATTTTCAAGATAAAACTTGGGGGGAAAAGTGAACCTAATTTTTTTTTACTCTGTATAACCAAATATTTACATTAGTATATAACCCTTTTTATACCTCTTTCCTAAAAGAAATGGGGAAGAAAACAAAGCAAAACATTTAATGCAATCACAGTTTTACAGCTTCTAAAATATTAAATGGAAAGTATTCTCCTGGCTCATCAAGCATAAAATTCTATGTAGGAAGTTCTTCTTCTTAGTTCAAGCTCTTCCCATTCTACAGGTACAGTGAAATAGGGTTTTCTTTTAACATTTGGCCCAGTTGGGAGTAGATGGAGCCACTTGCTGTGCCTTTCAGTTCAGAAATACTGTCTTATAGTGTAAGATCTTTAATTTCAGCTCCCTGCTTCCTTCTTTCACTTTAACACCATCCCCCTCCACCACCCACCACCAAAATGCCTTCCCCTTCCAAAGGGCTTCCCTCTCTGTAGGTGGTCCATCCTAAGACTACCATCTCTGGGCCTGGGGGACCCTTGCAGCGCTTGCTGTGTATGTCAGGTCTCAGCCTTTATCTCTGTTCTTCAGACAATGGGGTCCCATCTCTTGGCAGTGTGCTCTGTTCCCTGTCACACACATTTTTCCACATCTGACTCTCCCTCTGGAATGATTCCCAGAGCTGGTTCCACTGATTTGAGATGTTTATTTCTTAATGTATATTTAAATCTACATATCTAGTTTAAGTGGTTTATGAGTAATTTTATTTATTCTCTGACTTTTGTTGACTATGTAAAGAAATTCAGATTTAAATGGCTATCCTTATTTCATGATAGCCAGGAAATGTTATTGGTACAATTTACATCCTTTATCTGGTTCTTCCATTTTATTCTTAAAGGGGTTGGCAGAAACTACTTGCCAGGGTAGGAAGCAATTTAAAAGATTGACTAGTTGCTCACTAGCTGCTCCTTTGTCAGTCCATTTTGTGTCAGTTTTCTCTAGGCAAATAGTAATCTAGCCATCTCATCCTCTGTCATCCCCTTCTCCTCCTGCCCTCAATCCCTCCCAGCATCAGAGTCTTTTCCAATGAGTCAACTCTTCGCATGAGGTGGCCAAAGTACTGGAGTTTCAGCTTCGGCATCATTCCTTCCAATGAAACCCCAGGGCCGATCTCCTTCAGAATGGACTGGTTGGATCTCCTTGCAGTCCAAGGGACTCTCAAGAGTCTTCTCCAACACCACAGTTCAAAAGCATCAATTCTTCGGCGCTTAGCCTTCTTCACAGTCCAACTCTCACATCCATACATGACTACTAGAAAAACCATAGCCTTGACTAGACAGACCTTAGTCAGCAAAGTAATGTCTCTGCTTTTGAATATGCTATCTAGGTTGCATCTTTTAATTTCATGGCTCCAATCACCATCTGCAGTGATTTTGGAGCCCAAAAAAATAAACATAAGGGAAGATAAATATTTTTAGAGCTAAATGAAATGATTGAGGAAAGTCTATTATGAGTCCACTTAGGTACCTTTTATGACACACTATTATAAATTGTTTAGAAATATTTATTGACCATGTATTCAAATTAAGATGAAAAAATATCTTTGAATAAGGCGTGTTCACTAGAGAGGTTTTCGCAGAATCTGAAGGAAGATTGGTACACTACATCTTCAGCTTTGATGCTTCATTTCTGCCATGGAAAGATTTGATAGATTGATATTCAGAATGTAGACACTAGTTTTTGTTTACTTTTTTATCTTCAGAACTCAGCACATTGCCTCAGACATGGTTCATGTTGATCAGTGTTTGTACAATGTGTGCTGAATAGATACTTGAGTGGCTGTTGCCCTTCTTCACCGCATTGATAGGAGGAGTTTGGCCCCAGAACTCAGACAAGAAAAAGTGTTGGAAAGGTTTGCTAATGACTGTGACTGGCAGCTACAAACTCTCATTTTCCTTCTTGTAGGCAGAGGTAATTCATGCAAAGGCCTTCCTGTCAAAAATGTCTTAACCATTGGAAATCATTGAGGTTATGATCTCAGTGGCTTAAGATCTATGAACTAGACTTAAGTGGCAAAAGCTGATAGTATTATCTTAATGTTATTCGATTTCCTCATAAATACCTGAAAAGCACGGAGGCTTGGGAGTCTTGCTTGTTAGGAAAGCAAAGAACAAGCAGGAGGGAATAGGACTGAGTGATATGATGAAGCTGGTGGAGATGTATGCAAGGTGATTACCTTCAAATAATTTGAAAGCAGAGAGTTTGAAAGCCAAAAGGTTGGAGGAAAATATAGGAAAATAAGTGATAGGAAAAACAAAAGCAACCTAGGTTTATGTTGAGCTTTGCCTAGCTTTAGACTGTTATACTTTCTCTTCTCAAAAACTGGATGGCAAAAAGTCACTCCTTTTCTCACACCCCATCTTCATTTTTCTTGCCATTGCCTATAATGAAACGAGAGAAGATATGAACCATCTCCTGTGATTTTTATAACTATTTCTCAGCTCTGGCTGTCCAGATGGATCGTGTATGACAGTTGCAGTTTCTAGATACTTGGGACCTGCTTCTGACCTTCTAAAGTATCTCTAAGAATGGGATTTTAATATAAGCATTTTTAAGAAGCACTGTAGGAATTCTAATGAATAGCATCATTGGAAACAAGTATTTATTATGGTTCCTAAAGAGACATACAGAATTTTAGAAGATATTCTGTAGAAATATATTCAAGGTTGTTTGTAGTTATTTTAACCTCTCTCATGCAGGGACTTAGGTGGACTCTACTCATGTGCTAGTTTGCAGATCCAAACAAAAGACTGAATCCAAAAAGATCTAAGAAGGGTATATCAAAGTCTAGGCTACAGAGAATTAACCCCCCCAAAAGTCATTGAAGCACTGAGCTCAGAGGGAAAACCCAGGGAAATCAAACATACAGGCAAAAATGCACAATAAAGGGTTAGAAACTAGACAAAATCAAAGAAGACAATCTGGAACAGGAAAAAAATGTCCAAGATAATTATATGAGCACTACTAGAATTTTGATAGGTTAATTTTACTGATGAGCAGGTGTGTGTGGGGGGGAGGGGTTTGTGTGAAAGCAGACAACAGCAGACTTTTTGTTCTTGACAATTTAGCAGTGACTGTTTGGAAAGATGGAATACGGATGTGGTCTTATTTTGTATGTACAGCATTCACAGTACTCCTAAAATAGAAACCCACCACTGTACAGTTTGATCATAATATTAAGATAAACTTATAGGGCAAGATGTTTGCATGGACAAGGTTGGAGTATTTCGTGTCACATATTTAGGACTAGGTTCCATGGAGTAATGGGCTTCCCTGGTGTCTCAGATGGTAAAGCATCTGCCTACAATGCAGGAGACCTGGGTTCGATCCCTGGGTCGGTAAGATCCCCTGGAGAAGGCAATGGCAACCCACTCCAGTACTCTTGCCTAGAAAATCCCATGGACTGAGGAGCGTGGTAGGCTACAGTCCATGGGGTCGCAAAGAGTTGGACATGACTGAGCAACTTCACTCCCTTTTCCATGGAGTGATGTCTTCGAATCATCAAGTATGTCGTGTGTTGCTCCCCTGATATCTTACACACCTGCCCCTAACCCTCAGTTTGTTTGCACAGCTGTTTTCAAGTTTGAATTGGGGTGGTATTGCCCTTTGGGATGTAAATCTGAGTTATTAATAGTCCAACATAGTAATGCAGAAAAATCTGCTAAGTACACTGCAACTTTTTATGATGATATTGTACTATGTAAACAATATGCGTTTTACATGAATATGTTTAGCCAGTACGCTGTGGTAGACCATAGAGGTGGTCTGTCATGAATGTTAATTTTCAAAAATACCTCAAAACTCTCTGAGCAATTATGAATACCAAAGTTCTACCATATGCTTTAAAAACTTCTTTTAAATATTTATACATTATGAGCCAGTAGTTCCTAGGAGAACATGAAATAACAGAAGCAGTTTTATTGCAGAGCTTTATAGAATATAATATAGGTGTATGTTTTCCCAAGTTTGACTTGTTTCAGTGTTTTATCTTAATATTGATTATCATTATCATAGTTAATTTGAAATACTGATATTATTTCTTTCCATAGAAGCTGGAGAGAGAACTTCTTTTGGTTGTTTTTCCTGTCAAGGTAGACATATGCTGAAGAAACACTACTGGTTACCTCTCCAGATCCACGTCTCTCTTCTTCCGTGTTAACTGAACTATGATTTTGTTCAAGCGTCAGTTATTAGGAAGACTGAGTGCTGCTGTCGCCTCAGAAATATGTGACTCTCAGTCTAAATTAGCTATGATGATTATGTTTAAGAATGGATATGAGACAGTTGTTACCAATGAAGCATGAGGAGCGTATCTCCAAAGGGGTTTCTCGGGAAATATTTTTTTCTCTTAAAATTGAATACACGACAGAAACATTGCTTTTCTTTTTCTTTTTTGCCCTTGGTCTTGGTCATATGTATCTGTTTGTTCAGTCTAGTAATTCTACCTGCTAACCATTCTGTCAGAATTTGATCTCAGTTCTATAACGAGTCATTCAGGTCTGGTCTGAGGAATGAAAGGTTATTTACTTTTCCTGTAAGTTGATATGATCATATCAGAGACTTCGGAGTGCAGGATGAGTAGAGAAAAAGCTGGGACCCCAGAGAGTCACGTCAGGTGGTTGCATAGAGCTTCTTCAGTGGACTTGATAGGAGCCCTTTCTGGGAGCAGCCTTTGTCAGGGAACAGATTTTTGCTTGGTCTCTCCTCATCTTCTCAACTCAGTGCCCGGAAGTCGGCTCGTATCTTCAGCGTGCTTCTAATACTGCAGATCTACAGGGTTAAATACAAATGGTGTAACCCTTGAAAGCCTATGGCTCACTTTTGCATTTACCCTTGGTCTGAATGTGTTTCAAGGCATTAAGGTGATCCTCCCTAGAGCCCTCCATTTCCTTTTTTTTGTTTAAACAAAGGAGGGCTACAGGTCATCTTTTAGCTTCATGTTTCAACCTGGTCCTGCCATTTCTAAATCAAATAGAAATTTGTCAAGGGCATATGATACCCATCCTACTATAAAGTTTCTCAATTTAGGACACCAGTAAGAATTTTCCTCTTTCTTTTAATAATAGAACTTCTGTTAGTTTTTTCTTTTAATAATAGAACTTCTCTTAGTTTTAGTAGAGCAGACGTCACCCAGCTACAGTCCCTGACTCCCATGTGACAAATTCAAGTCAGTCGAATGTAGTCACATAATGTGTGCAATTTATTTAAAAGGAAGCTGCTTGTTCCTCTTTTTTTTCACTCTTCTTACTGGCTAAGGAATAACAGTGACCTTGATACTGAAGTTTGTAGCTAACTTTTTAAGCATAGCAGAGCAGCCTGATCTCTGGGCTCTGGATAACACACTTTGTACCTACTACCTTTTTCTGTACTATGACAGGAGAGAAAGATTTCTATCTTATTTAAAGACCTATATTCTGAGATCCTATCCAGTACAGGTGGATCTAAAGTCTTGTTCTAAATGCTTCTTCTTTGATGAAACTTTTACCTTTAGACTAACTGTTACGCGCTATAAATATACAGCAAGTCAACAATGATAGCAACAACAAAGGATAACAAATTTTATGTGACAGATTATATGTGAATATATACAATTTATAAATGATTTCTTAGAGGTAAGGAAAAAAAGAGAATATGATAACTATTAAAAGAGCTATTCCAGCTAGAAAGTGGAAAGGATTTCCTATTAGGAAATCAGGAAAAGCTTTGCAAAGATATTAATAGTAACTTTTGAGTTGTGCTTTGTAGGTTGGGATTTAGGTAGACAAAATTGTTGCGAGAAGCATTCTAAGTGTTAGGAACAAGGTGAGTTAAGGTATGGCAGATCACTCCTTGGAGATAGATGAATATTCTGGGTGGTGGCTTGATTCATATGAAGTACAGAAGAGTGATATAAGGTTAAAAAGAAAGGCAGAGGTCAGTCCAAGAGGGCCTCATTTGGAAAGTCCATTTCGAAATGAAAATTTTGAGCAGAACAGTAACATGACCAAAAGCAGAAATTGTCACAACCTATGAACTTTCAACTGTGAGATTCTCTGGTACCCTAACAGTGAAACAGTGGGAAAACCAGAAATCGTGGGGTCAAGGCTAGGACAACTAGTGCAGTAGAAGCATTCACCCCAAAGGAGTTAACTAGCTGCTTACATTCCTATTCAACAGGCAAACTCCAGTCTGATGTGAGCTGACATCTATTGTCCAAGGGGCTTAGTGAAACCTGGAGCACATGCGGCAGGAGTTTCTGGTCAGGTTTTAATAATTTGTTCTTTGAAAGGTGCTAGATCTTACAACACACAAATGTGTGCTCATATTTTTTTATTCTGTCTCTGTTAGATTTTTTAGAAATACTGATCACGATCCACTAAATTTCATGACTCATTAATGGGTTGTAGCCAGTGGTGTGATAATAAATGTTTAAATAATTTGCTTCATCCCTGGATAAAAGCTCTAATATGTAGTGTTTCCTGGTATCCATGGTATAAATACACCCAGATTGGCCAGTTTCAGGCTATCACTGTTGTCACTGAATGCTTTACTGGGAAAAGATGACACAGTCAGCTCTCTCTGGAGTCAGCCTCACTGCACCACTGACTTTGACCCACAGTTTGAAATAAATTTAAATATATATTTGGTTGTTTTAAGTAAGTGATTTTTTTTCACTTAAGCAGCAAGTCAACCTATCTGCTCACTTAAGCAGCAAATCAACCTATCTGTAAAGCCTCCCAAACGGTGTCTGGTATGCAGCAAGTGTTGAATATATAGTTGTCAAAAGAATAGGTTCCTTTATTTAGACAAATATAAAGGAATATTTATGCCACCTTTAGTTTATTTCTTTTTCACTGGCCAACTTTTCATATAAGGACTTTAGTTTCTCAAATGAATTTCACAGAGATTTTTCAGATTTCTAAACTTCCTACTATATCACATGTTCATTACTTAAAATTTTAAAAGAATTTTAGCATAAAATTTGAGAAAATAAAAACAAGTTATTATTAAAAACAAATTATAAGCAATTGATTATATTCCAAAATGATTCTTTGAAGAAAAGAGATTTTCAAAAATAATTTTATGGAAGTATAGTTTATTTATAATGTATTAATTTCTGCTGTGCAGCAAAGTGATTCACATATATTGTTTGTTTAGTTGCTAAATGGTTTCTGACTCTTTGCTACCCCTTGGACTGTAGCCCACCAGGCTCCTCTGTCTATGAAATTTCCCAGGCAAGAATACTGGAAAGGATTGTCATTTCCTACTCCAGTACATATATCCATTCTTTTTCATATGTTTTCCATTATGGTTTATCACAGGATATTGAATATAGTTCTTTGTTACACAGTAGGATCTGTTTGTTTACCTGTCCTATGTATCTGAGAATGCAGTGGCAACCCACTCCAGTACTCTTGCCTGGAAAATACCATGGGTGGAGGAGCCTGATAGGCTGCAGTCCATGGGGTCGCTAAGAGTCAGACACGACTAAGCGACTTCACTTTCACTTTTCACTTTCATGCATTGGAGAAGGCAAAGGCAACCCACTCCAGTGTTCTTGCCTGGAGAATCCCAGGGATGGGGGAGCCTGGTGGGCTGCCGTCTATGGGGTCGCACAGAGTCGGACACGACTGAAGCGACTTAGCAGCAGCAGCAGCAGCAGCAGCATCCTATGTATAATAGTTTGCATCTTCTAATTCCAAACTCCCAATCCTTCCCTTCCTTCACCATCCAAAAATAACGTTTTAAAAACAAGTAATTTATAAATGATTGGTAATATTTCAAATTAATTTGTTTCAATTAACTTTCTTTTAGCCTTTCTTATAAATCATTACTGTTTGACCCAGAATCTGGATATTGGGGCATGGAATTCTTTTAGCAAGTCTGACTAATTTTAAAATCAACCTGAAATTAAAATGAAAACTCTCTGAAATTATGAGAGCATAAGAACTGATTTCATAAGAGCCTAAGAACTGATCTTGGGCATTGAGAATATCAGAGCAAATTTATTTGGCATAGGATATGCTAAGATACAGGAGATACTCAGGAAACTGTGTATCCACCAACTGCCCATTTTCCTAGATACCTAGGTAGGACAGTATACAGAAATTGACAACCCAATGGGAAGACATATAACAAAAGACACACGTATAACAAAAGACAGTGTAATAGGTGCTGTATTAGATTCCGATGCTCCGAGATAGTAATATGTAAATTCCCAAGGAAGTGCAAAAGTATCCCATAGGGAGGAGATTCTTTGATTGACTAGAGTTTTACTGTTCTCTGCAGTGTTGTGGCCTTGTATAAATAAGTTTACCTTTGTGGATCATTTGTAAATTAGTAAAAAGAAAAGTTGGATGATCATGAAGGTCTCACTTATGACTCTGATGATCTTATGACTTGAATATAGCTTTCCAAAATATGTCTTTTATTTAAAATGAACCTCACTTGTATTTATCACAATATTAAATTTAGCCCTGGTTTCTTTTCTTCTTAATTATATAGGATTTGCATAAAAAAATACTCTACTTTCCTGCTATGATTCTGCATTTGAAGGATAATGGAGAGTTTTTGCAAATCATACTCTTAAATGTATCTCATTATAATAAAGGCCTTAAATTTTCTTAAAGCTTTATGTTAAGNATGTATAATAGTTTGCATCTTCTAATTCCAAACTCCCAATCCTTCCCTTCCTTCACCATCCAAAAATAACGTTTTAAAAACAAGTAATTTATAAATGATTGGTAATATTTCAAATTAATTTGTTTCAATTAACTTTCTTTTAGCCTTTCTTATAAATCATTACTGTTTGACCCAGAATCTGGATATTGGGGCATGGAATTCTTTTAGCAAGTCTGACTAATTTTAAAATCAACCTGAAATTAAAATGAAAACTCTCTGAAATTATGAGAGCATAAGAACTGATTTCATAAGAGCCTAAGAACTGATCTTGGGCATTGAGAATATCAGAGCAAATTTATTTGGCATAGGATATGCTAAGATACAGGAGATACTCAGGAAACTGTGTATCCACCAACTGCCCATTTTCCTAGATACCTAGGTAGGACAGTATACAGAAATTGACAACCCAATGGGAAGACATATAACAAAAGACACACGTATAACAAAAGACAGTGTAATAGGTGCTGTATTAGATTCCGATGCTCCGAGATAGTAATATGTAAATTCCCAAGGAAGTGCAAAAGTATCCCATAGGGAGGAGATTCTTTGATTGACTAGAGTTTTACTGTTCTCTGCAGTGTTGTGGCCTTGTATAAATAAGTTTACCTTTGTGGATCATTTGTAAATTAGTAAAAAGAAAAGTTGGATGATCATGAAGGTCTCACTTATGACTCTGATGATCTTATGACTTGAATATAGCTTTCCAAAATATGTCTTTTATTTAAAATGAACCTCACTTGTATTTATCACAATATTAAATTTAGCCCTGGTTTCTTTTCTTCTTAATTATATAGGATTTGCATAAAAAAATACTCTACTTTCCTGCTATGATTCTGCATTTGAAGGATAATGGAGAGTTTTTGCAAATCATACTCTTAAATGTATCTCATTATAATAAAGGCCTTAAATTTTCTTAAAGCTTTATGTTAAGAAGTAAAAATTATCTAATGATAAATTCCCAGTTAAATGCTTATTTTAGTTTTCATTTTCTTAACTATCAATATTAACAGTTTATTAAATTTGTTTAGAATCAGTAACCATCAGGAGATACCTTGGCTTGAAGAAGGTATTGATCTTGTAATCTTAAAAGTGGATAAGTAGACTCCACTATCAACGCTGTAGATTCAGGTGTTTATAACCTTTAGTTACAGCATCACATTATTTCTCACTGTTCAGCTGGGCTTAAGTCTAAGGGACATTCTTGCCAATTAACATGGAGTGAATACAGAGATTTCTAGATGTACTTGGCAGTCTGCATAGTTACCTCACACAGACAGCTGTATCTGATCTTCAGTCAGTTGTACATTTTCTAGAGTATTGGCTCTGATTACTTTTGCCATAGGGAATCTTCTTCCTGCCTACAAGTAGTTAGACATGGAATTTTAATATATATTCCCCTTTCTTTAATTTGCACTTCATTGTTTTTCATGACTAACAGAAAGTGGTTTTAGAAGCTCATGCAGATTGAATTTATTTAGCGAAAAAAAAAACCAAGTTTTCACTGTGTTGATAATAAGTAAAAGAAGAATTTCATTAAATCTAAAATTGAAAATTATATGCTTCAAACCATAAGGTAATATGAAATCAAAGCTAATAGAAGTTCTTATCAGAAAGTTTACAATCAAACTAATATAAAACAGCCTTAAAAAAAAAAACTAGTTTACATTCTACCAGTTCTATATACAAATTTGGATTTGTATCCTATATAACAAATAATGTTGAAAATATTTTGCTATAAATATTGTATTGCACATTTCTTTTCTTCATGTGATAAATAAATTATAAGCACATTGTTTAAATTTCTTTCCTCATCAGTCTGGCACAATGAGCAAAATTTTTATAGGAATGAAGTTTACAATGTGATTCATGATATTCATGTAAAGATTGTCTCATTGTCTTAGTGTTTCAGATATTCCATATGTGTCTCAATATAAGCTATTTCATCAAGACTGGAGTCTTGAATATAGAGTATATGAAGAGCAACAGAGGAAGTCTATCATGCGCAGTAAGATGCACGTTGAGATGCTTCTGTCACAGTGTTTGCCAGACCAGTGCGGTGTTTTCTATCCGTACTCAGACATTGCTATTCTTATAGCCATGCAAAAAATAGCAAAGCAGGACTTCCCTGGCAGTCCAGTGATTAAGACTCTGCACTTCCAGTAGAGAGGAGGCAGGTTCAATCCCTGCCCAGGGAACTAAGATCCCACATGCCACGTGGCATGGCCAATTAAAATTAAAAAATACCAATGCAGTAGTATCTAGGCTGATTCATTCAGAAACAGTGTTTGAATGTAGATGTCACTCTGTTAAAGCAATATATTTTAAACTAGGACTATAATTTACATATTTCTGGGAGATTATGTTTCCAGCAACATTTTTAACCAAAGGATAGGTGAAATATTAATATACTGATTATGTAATAGAGCTACAAGTGGAGATGAGAAACAGAAAAAAAGATGATGTAAATAGGGCTAACCTGGAATAGTCTAGAGAGAAAGAAATGAGAAATGATAAATTACCCTTTACCATTGACTAATCAGCCACTCTCTTTAGAGGATTCTGTGAAGTAAAAGACCATATATGGGATATATATCCCAGTGATTTAAACTGAAGATTCTTTTGGTGAAGGCAAAAGTAGAAGACACAGTAGGGCCTCAATTCATATTATAGATTTGATAATTAATTAATGTGAATATCTGTTCTTCTGTGACTTTCTTCAGATGTCTTGAATTCTATTAGGTTGGTACAAAACTAGTTGTGGTTTGGCATTGTTGAACTTTGCCTTTCGATATTGGAATACATTTTTAAATAAATGTGGCTATGTTACTTATCATTTTAATATCCATTTCCTGATTTTTTTGTTAATTACATTATTTGCTGTTTATATTTATTTTAGACTATAGAAATTATATTAGACAAAAAGCAAATTCAAGTGATTTGTTAATCCAAGTTCAAAATGGATCATAAAACAGCAGAGACAACTCATAACATCAACACATTTGGGCTTAGAAACTGCTAATGAACATACAGTTTAGTGGTGATTCAAGAAGTTTTCCAAGATCCTTGAAGGTGAGGAGCATAGTGGCTGACCATCGGAAATTGTCAGTGACCGATCGAGAGCCATAGTCAAAGCTGATCCTCTTATAAGTACATGAGAAGTTGCTGAAGAACTCAGTGTTGACCATTCTGTGGTCATTTAGCATCTGGAGCAAATTGGAAAAGTGAAAAAGCTTGGTAAGTGGGTGCTTCACGAACTGACTGAAAATCAAAGCAGTCATGGTTTTAAAGTGCTGTTGTCTCTTAATTCTACACAACAATGAACCATTTCTCAATCGGATTGCAATGTGTGATGACAAGTGAATTTTATATGACAGCTGATGACAACCAGCTCCAGTGGCTGGACTGAGAAGAAGCTCCAAAGCACTTCCCCAAGCCAAACTTGCACCAAAAAAGGTCATAGTTGGAGAAGGAAATGGCAACCTACTCCAGTATTCTTGCCTGGGAAATCCCATGGACAGAGGAGCCTGTTGGGCTATAACCCATGGGGTCGCAAAAGAGTCAGACACAACTTAGCAACTAAACAATAGCAATAATATTTAAGTTAAGGAGTGATTAGGTTGAACTCAATGAAATTGCTGGTGTTCAACCATTTTTCACCTAAAAAACCCAGCAATGATAGCAATTTCATATGATTCAACGTATGTATAGAATATCTTAATGGACACATAGAGTAAAATGTCATTAATATGTTAATACATTAATTAATGCCTATTAATTTGGTATTAAAAGTACACTGGGGGGAAAAAAAGTCATGGTCACTGTTGGATGGTCTGTTGCCCATCTGATCCATTACAGCTGAATCTTAGAAAAACAATTACATCTGAGAAGTGTACTTAGCAAATCAATGCAGTGCCTGCAGCTACCATTGGTCAGCAGAATGGGCTCAATTCTCCACAACAATGCCTGACCACATGTTGTACAACCAGTGCCTCAAAAGTTGAACAAACTGGGCTATGAAGTTTTTCCTCATCTGCCATACTCACCTGTCCTCTTGCCAACTGACTACCACTTCTTCAAGCGTCTCAGTGACTTTTTTACAGGGAGAAATGCTTCCACAACCAGCAGGAGGCAAAAATGCTTTGCAAGAGTCCATCGAATCCTGAAGCACAGATTTTTATACTACAGGAATAAACAAATTTGTTTTTCATTGGCAAAAATGTATTAATTGTAGTGGTTCCTATTTTGATTAATAAAGATGTGTTTAAGCCTACTTATAATGATTTAAAATTCACAGTCCGAACCTGCAATTATGTTTGTACCAACCTAATAGGATCTTTTCTGTACTTCCTTTACAATTTGAAACTTACTGAGAGCTACACATAAGTTTTATATTTTAAGTTACCAAATTTTTATACCCGTATTTATTCTAAGCATTTTTAGAGAGTATATCAATTTTTAGAATTTATCTACTTTTAAATTATCTAATTATGCCTTATCTAGTTGTACTGTTTTGAATTTATCCTTTAATTGAAGAGTGTTGATGAAAATTAGTCCATCTAAGAGATGGAAAACTTTATTTGAGCCAAACCAGGGAACAGCATCTTAGAAAGCTCTGAGAACTGTTCCACCCATTAGAAGTCAAGGCACAGTTAATGTAAGTTTTTTGGAACACAGGGCTATACATTAAATGGTGTATTATTGACAGTTTACACAGTCCAGATCTAAGGATCATTTTGGCCCCTTTCAAGATCAAGAAGAAATGTAATCTTTTAAGCAGTTGTGTTTTCAATGCTAGGAGAATGTTGTTCTTTTTGATTGAGCAGGTATTCCTGCTGATGGGGAAGGTTTGGTTGATGCGTAGTGCAATGCACAGTGTGGGGAGAGAGGAGGCCAAAGAACAGAGAAGAACTTTTTATATTTAAATTTTTCTTTTTTTTTTTTTCATCTCAAGTGTACATGAGTTCCCAATCTTGAACCACCCCCCCCCCTTCCCACTCCACATCAACTCTCTGGATCATCCCCGTGCACCAGTCCCAAGCATCCTATATCTTGAACTGAATATAGACTGACGATTCGTTTCCCACACGACAGTACACATGTTTCAATGCCATTCTCCCAATAAATTTTTCTTGTCTTGCCATAAAATGTGAATTTTATTTCACAACAGTATGGGTCTGATTTATATAGTTTAATTATATTGATTCTTTTAGTTTTAATATATTCAGTCAACTGATAAGATATGAGTACTTCAGAAATCTTAGCAATTTGGTATCGTTTTAATATGCCTTTTAACCTTAGATAATATTTTGAATGTCGTAAGAAAAAAGCCAAGTGTAACTCAAAGTTTTTTGGTCTGAAACAGTGGGAAAATGGAGTTATTTAGTGACCTGAATATGACTGCTGAAAGAGTAGAATTGAGAAGAAATTTGTTCAGTTTTGGACAATTGAGTTTGACGTTCGTTTTAAAAATATAAGTATGGAGGTTATATTATCAATTAGATAGATAATTCTGGGTTTCTGAGGACAAATCTGGGTTTAACATAAATCTCTGAATTATTAACATAGAGATAGTAAGTTTGAGTGATATCACTTAGGGAGTAGAAAAAAAAAAAATTCAGGGATTAAACCTAGAAACATTCTTTAAAGTTCAGAGTACTTTCCAAAAGGAGTTTGGGAAAACTAGGAGGACCTGCGAAGTGATCTAATAAGGAAGAACAGTACAGTGTTGTTCTTTCACTTGGCAGTGTATTTTGGCCTTCCCTTGTGGCTAAGCTGTTAAAGAATCCACCTGCAGTGCTTGTGACCTGGGTTCGATCTCTGGGTTGGGAAGATCCCCTGGAGAAGGGAAAGGCTACCCATTCCCGTATTCTGGCCTGGAGAGTTCTATGGGCTCTATAGTCCATGGGGTCGCAAAGAGTCAGACACGACTGAGTGACTTTCACTTTCATTGTTAACGTATATAGATTTACTAAATTTGTTTAATAAGGACAAAATATTCCTTAAAATGGATGTACCACATTCTATTTCACTTCTCCTATGTTGGTGACATATGTTTTATAATTTTCTCCTCTATAATTTTTTATTTATCTGGTTCCATAATCTATCTTCCCTGGTGGCTCAGTCAGTAAAGAGTCTGCCTGTAATGTGGGAGACCTGGGTTCAATCCCTGGGTCTGGAAGGCACCCTGGAGAAGGAAATGGCAACCCTCCAGTATTCTTGCCTGGAGAATTCCATGGACAAAGGAGCCTGGTGGGCTACAGTCCATAGGGTCACAGAGAGTTAGACACAACTGAGTGACTTAACTTTCACTTTCTTTCACTTTCACAATCTATCTGGGTTTATTTTTGTTTATGATTTGCAAAATGGCTCTATTTTTTCTAAATTCTATTTATTGAATGATCCATGCTTTTACACATTGATAATGAAATGACACCTTTCTCAGATGGTGCATTTTTAGGTTATCTTTTCCTTTAGTCTGTTGGTTCCTATAATAAAACTATACTGTTTTAATTCCTATAGCTGATTTGAACCTTTGAAATTTGGTAGAGCAAGTCCTTCAAAGTTCTTAGTTTTCAAAATTGTCTATTTTTGCTTTTATTTCCAGTATTCTGGGAGGTGGGTCATAGAGAATCCTGTTGTGATTTATGTTGGAGAGTGTTTTGCCTATGTTCTTCTCTAGAAGTTTTATAGTTTCTGGTCTTACGTTTAGATCTTTAATCCATTTTGAGTTTATTTTTGTGTATGGTGTTAGAAAGTGTTCTAGTTTCATTCTTTTACAAGTAGTTGACCAGTTTTCCCAGCACCACTTGTTAAAGAAATTGTCTTTAATCCATTGTATATTCTTGCTTCCTTTGTTGAAGATAAGTTGTCCATAGGTGTATGGATTTATCTTTGGCTTTCTATTTTGTTCCATTGATCTATATTTCTGTCTTTGTGCCAGTACCATACTGTCTTGATGACTGTGGCTTTGTAGTAGAGCCTGAAGTCAGGCAAGTTGATTCCTCCAGTTCCATTCTTCTTTCTCAAGGTTGCTTTGGCTATTCGAGATTTTTTGTAGTTCCATACAAAATTGTCTTAACTCATACATTTTTCTCTTTCAAATGAGTTTTATTTACTTTTAAAAGAGTGACCATTGTATTTCATTGGTCTGAGCAAGACATACAAATGCAGTTTTATATTTTTTAAAAACCAGATGCAGGGTTTTGAGTAAGTTTCCTCAAAGAGATTTCTGTCAGGAAAGGCTTGCTGGCTGCTACTGCTGCTGCTGCTGAGTCGCTTCCGTCTGCATCTCATTTATTGTCTGGGCTCAGCAATGAAAGCCAGGATATTCAGTGCACATTTGGGTGAACAGTACCAGATACGAAAGTCAAGCAATAAGGCTTTGTTTCATGTTTTGCTAGAATTCTTTCTAATATTTCTTGTGTGGCTGGGAAAAGGATATACCATCTTTCAGAGAAGGAAATAATTAATATTAAATTGCTTATTTAATATGAACAGTGGAACTATTTTAAAATTTGATGATGGAGTATTTTACTTATCCAGAGATCTTAGCAAGAGGAAAATTGAAATGCTAATCACATCAACAATTTAATAAGGCTTAGGAGAAGAGTTTGCTTGAGTCTTTCATTTGGGATTAAAGTTTATGTGATTTATAGTGCAAATTCATAGAAAAGCTGTAAAATGTTTGGTGTTTAAAAGGAATGATTTTTAAATTATCTCATTTCCTTTCTAATGTTTAGGTCATAATATACACTGTTGACCAGGTTCAAAGTAAAAGCTGATTTTGATGATTTGTTTGTCAAATGAGTTTTAGAATCAGACTGTTAAAATCTGTTTTAAAAAAGCTGTTAGGATTTTTATTGACACACAGTGAATTTATAGATTATTGTGGGGATAAATTATGTCTTTGATATGTTTTTCCTATTGTAACAAATTATCTTTTCATTTATTTGGTGGTTTCAGATATTTTTGTTAATCTTGCCCCATTTTAGTTAGTTTATTCATAAAGATTTTGTTGGGTTTTTTCCCTTTGATATAAGAAACATTTATTGGGTAGCCTGACACATGCTAGTCACTGTTTAGGGACCAATGATATAAGATTAAACAAAACAAAGCCCCTGCCCTCACTACGCTTGTATTCTAATAAGAAGGCATCAGGGTCTTCCCTGTTAGAGCAGTGGATAAGAATCTGCCTGCCAGTGTGGAAGACATGGGGTCATTCCCTGGTCCAGGAAGATGCCACATGTCATGGGGCAGGAAAAGCTGTGCAGCACAGCCACTGAAGCCCACGTGTCCTAGGGCACACAGACCTGACTGCTGAGCCTGCGTGTCACAACTACGGAAGCCCGTGCGCCCTAGAGCCTGTGCTCTGCAACAAGAGAAGCCGCTGCGATAAGTCTGTGCACCCCGAGGAAGAGGAGCCCCCACCCCCTGCAACTGGAGGAACCCCACCCAAAGACAACGAAGACCCAGCACAGCCAAAAATAGTGTTTTGAAAGGAGGCATCAGGCAATAGAAAAATGAATAAGTGGACACATAATGTGAGGTTATAAACAGGAGAACAACTAAACAGGGAGAAGAGGGCAAGGTATGTGAAGAGCGAAGCAAAACCTTTAAAACATCACTTGATATACTTTTTCCTATCTTTTTTTCCCCTATCTCAATAATAATCATTGTGGTTTTAAATAAAACAGTCTAAAACCCTCTACATATGAAAGTATAATGTAAGTTGAGATTATTAACTTAGGGGACAAAATTTATGTCTCTAACAGCATAATGCCTATTTATATTTTTCTGGATAAAATTATATGTCAGATTTCATTTAAGTCTAATGAAATCTTAAGAGCATGTATTTTCAATGAGGGCATGCAGATAATCTTGATTCATCTATGTAATTCTGTTGATTCAGTTCAACAAAGTTCTGTAATAGGCACTAGAGGGTATAAGATAAGTGAGAGTCTGTCTTTCCCCTTTGGGAGCTCATGATACAGTGAGGAATTCAGAAACAGTTACATAGAACTTTCATGCATGTCTGAGAGTGATGTATTCATGATCTATAGATCTTAATCAGCTACAAATATGAATTATTGAAAAAATGAATAAAAGAAGTAATGAGTGATGGATGTATAAACCAAATGCTATTAAGACTAGGAGAGAGAATAATTTTTAATAACTCAGGGATGAAGGAAAGCTTTCTAAAAAAGGTGACATTTGGTTTTCATTTAGAAAAATGAAAAATCCGAGCCACATTATGAGAGCCATGAACGATATACTGAAGCCTCAGAATGTTATTCAGTGGAAGGCAAAGTATACTTAGTCCCATAAAAATATTTTTGAGTGTTTATTTAAAAATAATTACATTCATTCATTTACATTTCTGAAAAATAGGGGCGACAACAAGTCACTAGGACTTTTCAGAGATAAAACCAACTGACATGGTAACCAGTGGTAGGGAAATAGGGTAAGTGATGGTGAGGGGTGACAGTGAAGGCTAAAGATGATGGCAAGGTTTTAGGTTATATCTTGACGGTTGTTGTTCAGTCACTCAGTCATGTCCAACTCTTTGCGCCCCATGGACTGTAGCACGGCAGGCTTCCTTGTCTTTCACTATCTTGCAGAGTTTGTTCAAACTCATGTCCGTTGAGTTGAGCACAGCATGATTACATAATGGCATATTATTGGGGAAGAATAGATTTGTAGGCCTAGGAAGTGAGTTTATTTTTGCATATTTTTAGTTTTAGAAATATTCAGCAGATAACTTTAAATTTTCTTATCTCAGCATCCAGAAAGAAGTTCAGACTGGAGATAACTTGGGAATTAAATTTAAAGGAGTAGATGTAATTGCTCAGAAACAAGTGAGGCAAGGATTGCCAGCAACCACCAGAGGCAAGAAGAGATTCTTTCCAAGAGCATTCACAGTGAGCATGCCCCAACTGATACCTTATTTCAGACCTCTAGTCTCCAGAACTGTGAGAGAACACATTTCTTTTGTTTCAGCCACCCAGTGTGTTATGATTTGTTACAGCAGCCCTGGGAAAGTAATAGCAGGAATGATCAGCATGTATTGAGATATGAATAAGGTTGCTTAGGGAAAGAGTATAGATAGAATCAGACTAATTTTTTTTTTTTGAAAAAAAATTTTTTTTTTAGTTTGTTTTGCTTTACAATACTGTATTCGTTTTGCTATACATTGACATGAATCAACCATGAGTGTACATGAGTTCCCAATCCAGAACCCCCTCCCCCCTCCCGCCCCATACCATCTCTCTGGATCATCCCCGTGCACCAGTCCCAAGCATCCTGCATTTAGACAATTTTGACAGACCAAAGTTTACTTTAAAAAGCAGTTAAGACCAGGCACATGTGATACTTTTTATCATACCATACACAAATTTTCGTTTCTGTTGTATTCTACCTAGCCATTTCTTTCATTTGTTTACCAGCTGAAGGCATATGAGTTTTTGAGCCTTTAGTCAAGGAAAGCATAAAAGGGGCATGGGAGTAGGAGGATTAACCCTTAAGCACATTTAATAGACAGAAAACAATAAGCTGTCAAGGGGCCAAGAAGAGTATTAGGACACAGATAAGACAGAATGAGATCATAGAAGCCAAGTGAACAGAATGTTTTAAGGAGGGAACATCACGAGCTCCTTAAAATCTGCAGTAAGAAAAATACCCATTGGCTTGGTCTCATAGATGCTGGTGGTGATGGAAACAAGGGCAGTTTGAGTGGCACGTATCGATGTATAGATTTCAGAAGGATACTGTTACTCTTAATGTAGAGGAAGGGCAAAAAGAAAGGGAAAGAGAATTTGCTAGTAGATATTGCATTTACCCAGTTAAGAGCTAATGAAGATTGAAAATGAAAAGGAGGTATAATTAAGAGGATGAGTATGTAAGAACTTGGGGATTAAAAGAGAGAACAATAAAAAATAATGTTTCTGTGATTCAAACCTGTGTCACTAACTGGATGATAATATTATTAACACAAAAGAAAGAACTAGTAGAATATCTAGATTGATAAGATTAATGCATTTCTAAAGCTAGAAAAGACTAAGAAATGGGACAGGAGGAAAAAAACAAGAAACTCTGTCTCCTCCAAAATTAAAGATAGCATGACAGTGATCCTCAAGGAAAGCAACTTGATNTTAGACAATTTTGACAGACCAAAGTTTACTTTAAAAAGCAGTTAAGACCAGGCACATGTGATACTTTTTATCATACCATACACAAATTTTCGTTTCTGTTGTATTCTACCTAGCCATTTCTTTCATTTGTTTACCAGCTGAAGGCATATGAGTTTTTGAGCCTTTAGTCAAGGAAAGCATAAAAGGGGCATGGGAGTAGGAGGATTAACCCTTAAGCACATTTAATAGACAGAAAACAATAAGCTGTCAAGGGGCCAAGAAGAGTATTAGGACACAGATAAGACAGAATGAGATCATAGAAGCCAAGTGAACAGAATGTTTTAAGGAGGGAACATCACGAGCTCCTTAAAATCTGCAGTAAGAAAAATACCCATTGGCTTGGTCTCATAGATGCTGGTGGTGATGGAAACAAGGGCAGTTTGAGTGGCACGTATCGATGTATAGATTTCAGAAGGATACTGTTACTCTTAATGTAGAGGAAGGGCAAAAAGAAAGGGAAAGAGAATTTGCTAGTAGATATTGCATTTACCCAGTTAAGAGCTAATGAAGATTGAAAATGAAAAGGAGGTATAATTAAGAGGATGAGTATGTAAGAACTTGGGGATTAAAAGAGAGAACAATAAAAAATAATGTTTCTGTGATTCAAACCTGTGTCACTAACTGGATGATAATATTATTAACACAAAAGAAAGAACTAGTAGAATATCTAGATTGATAAGATTAATGCATTTCTAAAGCTAGAAAAGACTAAGAAATGGGACAGGAGGAAAAAAACAAGAAACTCTGTCTCCTCCAAAATTAAAGATAGCATGACAGTGATCCTCAAGGAAAGCAACTTGATTCCACTGGTTTGTTTGTTTGTTCTCTTGCGCAGTCATGTCCAACCCTTTGCCACCCCGTGAACTGCAGCACACCAGGCCTCTGTCCTGCAGGTTTACACAAGTTCGCATTCATTGCATCGGTGATGCCATCCAGCCATCTTGTTCTCTGACACTCTCTTCTGCCCTCAGTCTTTCCTACCATCAGGGGCTTTTCCAACGAGTCGGCTGTTCACTGATAAGGAAGTTTAATGCCCAGTTTGACTAGATTTGATTATAAGTATATGAGAAATGGTGAACTCTGTGACTTTGATTCAAGACATAGAAGGGATCCTCATTCTTCACTGCAGTCAGAATGAAGCTGATGAAACAGATTCCAAAGACAATAGTGAATCTGTATATGAAAGGCTTTGTTTGCCTTTGAGGGTATCCCTCCGTGTCAGCTTTTTGCTCTTCCTCTGTTAGGAAATGAACAAAGCTGTGAGGCTGCTTTAACCTCAATCACAGAACAAACTGATACAGATTCAGAAAACCTCAAGGTGATTACACAACCACTGGATGTCCAAAGGAGTGAGTCTCTCCTGTGGTGTCACATAACCCTGACCCAAGGCTGGCAATTCCTGCAAACTGCCCAAAAAGTTCAGAGGTGTTTTGGTTGGAGGTTTGGGGAGCCGTGTGCCAGTCTGCTGTCCTTCACACTGTTAGATAGGGTTAGAGGGGGAACTTACTTAAGCGTATGGTAAAGTTACCCATCTGTAGGCCTTCATTTTGGGGCCAAAGAAAATTTGATGAGCCCTAAAGAAGACAGTAACCCTCTTCCCCGCTCATCACATTCACCAGCACAAGTGAGGGAACATGCTTGCCATCTTTCAGCCTCCATTTCTCCAGTGACAGCCCAGTGTGTGACTGCTCCCCTGCTGGCTTCCACACTGTATCATCTGAAATCTAGAGGAATCCCAGTCCTATGTAACCCTATCTGCAACTCCCCTTTATCACCATGCATTAGCTGGCAAGCCCAGAGCTCTCTATTTCCCTGAAAAATTCCCTTCCCTGCCCCCACCACAACACTCACAGCCTCACCACTATCTCTAAATGGTAAGGCCTAACCTCATCATGCCTTCGATCCCCATTCGTGTCAGTCCTCACCAGAAACCCGGCCTCACCATTCATTCCTGATTTCCAGAATTCCCAACAAATGTATATATGTCCTTTGTTCTGCCTTGTCTTCTAACTCTTCTCAATTCCAAAATTTTCTTGAATTCGGTCATGCATTGCCAAAATTGCCTTTATGTGCAACCTGTTCTCTGAAGATCACTTTACTGTCTAATCAAAATGGAGCTCTTCGCTGAGCAAGCACATTTGCCGTACTCATCAAGCAGTGCATTTTTCTGTCTCAGTTCCCTTGCATGAGGGAACTGGCTGCTTTGTTGCTCCTTCAAGACTGTATTCATCATCTAATGTGGTTTGAGAGATCACTACAGAACTGAATGACTTAGAGACAGAATAAATTTTATTATATCTTATTACAATTTCTGTGGGTTAAGAATTTGAGACTAACCTGGGCATGGATTTCTTATATTAGATTTTGTTTCCTGGAAATAATATACCCCTTCCATTGTAATATATTTTCCAGAAATACTCTTCTCATTTCATTCTGATGTTAAGTAGTAATTTTAGCTTATTATTGGTGGAGGAAATTTCTACCTATTTTCAGGCAAGTAGACATGCTTTCTTCCTGACAGCATAAAGCAAATTGCAGAGCAGTTTGGTACACTAATTATACTTCTATTAGATGGTACACTAATTATACTTTTCATTACAAATCCATTGCTTGTTTCTTAAGTGAAATTCTTTTCCTGTTTTTGTAGCAAGCTGACTTTCATCTCCTCTTTTCCATTCCTATAAGTTTGTTCTGTAGGTATTTGGTTGGAGTATTAGAAACTGAAAAATTGCTAGTTAATAATTTTTAAATTGTATAATATTCTGGTATTATATTTTTGGATATTAACTATGTCTTGTTGGAGCTTTGTTTGTTTGCTTTTCATTAAGTCTTCCCAACAAATATTTTCATGACTTGTCTCCTCATGTAAGTCTCTGCTCAAATACACATTGTCAAAGAAGACTCCTGTATTAATTAGAACAGAGGGATTCAACTCGTGTGTCAGGGATGCTACATGGGAGTTCCTGTGATATTGCTTCCTTCATCCCATAGGTTTTGGCTCAACACAGTTATCATCATCTGTTTATTCCACTGTGATCTACAAAATCCACTGTATTCTCTGAGTACTGAGCCACAAAAAAAAGTTTGGGAAACACTGAATTAAAGATTTAGATGCTAGATAGGTTCAAACCCAAAGTAGCAGTCACTTCAACAAAACAGAAGGGTGTTTCTGTTTCAGTCCCAAGGTAGACAATTAAAGCTAGTTAAAGGAGCTCTGTGGGCATCCACACAGATGCCCTCAGATGGTAAAGAATCTGTCTGCGATGCAGAAGACTCGAGTTCAATCCCTGGGTTGGAAAGATCCCCTGGAGAAAAGAATGGCTACCCACTCCACTATTCTTGCCTGGAGAACTCCATGGACAGAGGAGTCTGGCAGGCTACACTCCATGGGGTTGCAGAGTCAGACATGACTGAGTGTCTAACACACAGACACACACAGAGGAGCTCTGTACAAAAAAGCCTTCCAAGAACTCAGAATCCTTCTGTTTTGTTGATCCATCATTTGCTTGCCAACATGACCATAAAGTGGGGAGGGGAGAGCTTACCCCTCCCCTTTTTGAGCATTTGCACACATCTCTTCTACCCACATCCTGTTAGCCAAAACTTAATCTCTAGCTATCCTAGTGGCTGCATGGGAGCCTGGAAATTATAGTCTTTAATCTGAACAGCTGAATAGTCAGCTAAAGATTGAATGCTCTGTTACTTTATAAGGAAGAAAGAGAGCAGATGGGGGAAGAGAAAAAACAGTTTTATTAGTTAGGACTTTCCTAAACACTCTCAATAAAAGAGCAAAATCCCATTTCTTCAGCCTCTTACTCTTTAAAGTTTAGCTATTTCTTTCTTCAGCTGTCAGAAAAAGAATTAAACTACTTACAGTAACCCTTTCATTTAGCAATAATCATGTTTTGGTTAAATCGTAAGTTCAGTTCAGTTCAGTAGCTCAGTCGTGTCCGACTCTGTAACCCCGTGAATCGCAGCACGTCAGGCCTTCCTGTCCATCACCAGCTCCCGGAGTTCACTCAGATTCACGTCCATCGAGTCAGTGGTGCCATCCAGCCATCTCATCCTCTGTCATCCCCTTCTCCTCCTGCCCCCAATCCCTCCCAGCATCAGAGTCTTTTCCAGTGGGTCAACTCTTCCCATGAGGTGGCCAAAGTACTGGAGTTTCAGCTCTATCATCATTCCTCCCAAAGAAATCCCAGGGCTGATCTTCAGAATGGACTGGTTGGATCTCCTTGCAGTCCAAGGGACTCTCAAGAGTCTTCTCCAACACCACAGTTCAAAAGCATCAATTCTTCGGCGCTCAGCCTTCTTCACAGTCCAACTCTCACATCCATACATGACCACTGGAAAAACCATAGCCTTGACTAGACTGACCTTAGTCAGCAAAGTAATGTCTCTGCTTTTGAATATGCTGTCTAGATTGATCATAACTTTTCTTCCAAGGAGTAAGGCGTCTTTTAATTTCATGGCTGCAGTAATCATCTGCAGTGGGTTAAATAGTAAAGCCTTCAGTAAAACTCAAACCTCTCTTTCAAGCCATCTTGGTAATTGATGAAGGAGGTAAACTGGGGTCCCTTGGACTTGGATAGGCTTCAAGAGCTCCATGACTCCTGGGCAATTGTAAGTGAAGTCGTTTATATACCCTGGTGGTTAAGAGCATGGCCTCTGGAGTCAGACTGCTGGTTTAAATTCCAGGTCTGTCGTGTGCTAGATTTGCAACTTAGGCAATTCTCTTAAAGTCCCTGTGCTTAGTTTCTCTGTCTGAAACATGAGAACCATAGTATACCTGTTTCATAGAATTGCTGTGGGGACTTGTTAATACACTGAAAGCTCCTAGCATTTAAAGGTAATTAATACATTTAAAGTACTTAGTGTTTAACAATATTGTGTTGTATAAATACTAGCATTATTATTATTTATATTCCTGGGGCAAGGAATATGTCTTCCATCTTCCCTATGATTATCAAATAAGGTCAATTATAAAATCTTAATTAAAAGAAAGAAGGAAATCACTATCACAGGCTCATGTCTATATGAAACTTAAATTTTCCCTATTTTAATCGAAAACCATCTGATATTTCATAACACAAATGTTTATTTGGTGGAATCTACATCAACAGTATTGCTTCACTTGTAGCTCAGTGGTAAAGAATCCATCTGCCAATGCAAGAGACATGGGTTCAGTCCCTGGTTGGGGAAGGTCCCCTGGAGGAGGAAATGACAGCCCACTCTGGTATTCTTGCCTGGGAAATCCCATGGACAGAGGAGCCTGGCAGGCTGCAAGGGTTGCAAAAGAGTCAGACAAACACTTAGTGATTAAATGACAGCAACAGCCTCAAGAATACTTTGTTTTAAACCATTTTCTTATTTTCTAGTTCTATTTTACTTTTAATCTAATAGAAAATTTACAAGTATCTCAATTTTCTTTTCATTACTACTGTTTTAATAAACTTGAGTTCTTATTTTCCAGGCGTTAATTTAAAATAGATTTTTTTTCCTTGTCAGAAATGCTGTGTAATTAATAGTTGTTCGTAAGGGGTTTTAACATCAGCAAGTTACATATATAACTCTATAAGTGAGTCAACAGCAGATATGTGTGATTAAGTAGTGAATGTTGACTTTGTTGTTGTTGTTACTTAAACCATAAGTGCAGTTGAGCCAAACTGAATCACAGTTGAAAATGTAACATCCTATTAATATAATGGAAAAAAGAAGAGTGCACACAGCTGTTCTGGAAAGTGAACACTGTGGCTGGGGAAAAAATACTGATGCTTCAACATTGTTGGGAATAAATTAATATTGTTCTAGAAAAAATTGCCAAATGTCACATTTAATAAATCATTTTATTAGAAAGTTGGGTCAGCAGAAAATGCCCGGTATCTCATTACTTATCTTCTAGTTACACTGAACATGAAAAGTATTTCCATTTTAAATTGCTTTTGCTAAATCTTTGAGAAATAATTTTGGTAAACTGGCTGGTATCAGACCTGGAGCTTGAATGCAAAACAGCTGTTGTTGAGGAAATGCCATTTTCATAACATTAATATGTTTTCAATTAACATACTGGAATGAGCTGTTAAACATTACCACTTCCATGTTTAACTACTGTTTGACTTTCAAATGACTGATTTGCGCTCTCAATAGATTATTTACTTTAACTAAAAAAGGAAGAATTTTATTTAAATAATTCATATTTTTCTTCCATCTGCAGAGTATACCCAAGAAAGGTGGGGATTTCCAATGTGCCACTATTTGAAGGAAGAGAAATGGTGCTGTGGCCGTAACGCCAGAATGTCAGCCTGTTTGGTAGGATTTGTTCTTTCTCAACTAAGAGCTTTATCTGGATGTTGCTGAATTTATTTCTTTGGCTCTGTTAAATGCCAAATTTTGCAGAGCATCTTTATTAATGCTTTTATGCACAGCAAATTATGAGTGGAATAAAACAGCTTGCCCTTACAACATTATTCACTCTGCATGCAGTATGGTCACAATTTATAGTTATACTTTAATTCTGCATTATGGTACTTAATTTTTTTACATGTAATTACTTTAATTATCATATAAAATGTACCAACAACCAATTCTTAAACACAGAATTACTCTAGTGCTTTATCCAGAGCTCTGTGGTGTGTGTGTGTGTGTAACAGATCATTTGGTCTCCTAAGTTTTCATAAAATGGGAAAAATATTTTAAATAAAGATTTCAGTTAACTAGATAGGTACTTCCTATCCCAGCAGATGAATGGATAAGAAAGCTGTGGTACATATACACAATGGAGTATTACTCAGCCATTAAAAAGAATACATTTGAATCAGTTCTAATGAAGTGGATGAAACTGGAGCCGATTATACAGAGTGAAGTAAGCCAGAAAGAAAAACACCAATACAATATACTAACACATATATATGGAATTTAGAAAGATGGTAATGATAAACCTGTATGTGAGACAGCAAAAGAGACACAGATGTATAGAACAGCCTTTTGGACTCTGTGGGAGAGGGAGAGGGTGGGATGATTTGGGAGAGTGGCATTGTAACATGTATGATATCATAAGTGAAATGAATCACCGGTCTAGGTTCGATACAAGATGCAGGATGCTTGGGACTGATGCATGGCGATGATCCAGGGAGATGGTGTGGGGTGGGAGGGGGGAGAGGGGTTGGGGCTAGGAGTTCATATACACTCGTGGCTGATTCATGTCAATGTATGGCAAAACGAATACAGTATTGTAAAGCAAAACAAACTAAAAAATAAAATTTAAAAAAAATGTCTGAGTTGGCTCTTATCCTTAGATCTAGAACACTTTGGCCCACAGTTTTCTCTGTTTGTAGTTTTATGTTGGTCTAAAAAGGACTCAAATGCCAGTTAAATGGTGTTAATGGACTTTGCCATCATAAATGTAAAATACAGTTTCTACAATAATGTTTCTAATGTACAACCCCAAGGAAAATTAACTATTATGTGGTCATTATTTTGATAATTTTATATTGCCAGTAACACAGCAGTGTAAAGAAATAGTGCTGCAGTGTTCTGGGTCATGTATCTGAGAGTTAACTTAGAAATCTATTTTTGCTAAAATAATGATTTCCTTTGATAAGTCCTCTTAGAATATTTTTCTGGGAATTTGTCTTGTTCTTTCATCATATTTGTAAATAATACTCATTTAGGGTCTTGTTAGAATGGCAGCTCATTTTTGGAATGACTTGATTCCCAGAATGTTGGCAGCTTATACCCTCTAAGCAAGAAGAAATAGTCTTTTGTAGGGAATCTGACTTGTTGTTTTTCAATCATGCAATCATGTCCAACTCTTTGTGATACCATGGACTGCAGCGCACCCAGTCTTCATATCCTTCACCATCTCCTGGAGTTTGCCCAGGTTCATGTTCATTGCTTCGGTGATACTGTCCAGCCATCTCATCCTCTGATGCCTTCTTCTGCTTCTGCCCTCGATCTTCCCCAGCATCAGGGACTATTCCAATGAGTTGTCTGTTCAAATCAGATGAACAAAATACTGGAGCTTCAGCATCAGTCCTTTCAGGGTATATTCAGGGTTAATCTCCCTTAAGATTGACTGGTTTGATCTCCTTGCTGTCCAAGAGACGCTTAAGAGTATTCTCTAGCATCAGAGTTTGAAGGCTTCAATTCTTTGGCATTCTGCCTTCTTTACAGTCCAGCTGTCACAACTGTACCTGACCACTAGGAAGATCATAGCCTTGACTATATGGACCTTTGCCAGCAGAGTGATGTCTCTGCTTTTCAACACACTGTCTAGGTTTGTCATCGCTTTCCTGCCAAGAAGCAATTGTCTTCTGATTTCATGACTGCAGTCTCCGTCTGCAGTGATTTTGGAGCCCAAGAAGAGGAAATCTGTCATTACTTCCACCTTTTCCCTTTCTATTCGCCATGTAGTAATGGAGCCAGATGCCATGATCTTAATTTTTTTTAATATTTAGTCTTAAGCCAGCTCTTTCACTCTCCTTCCTCACCCTCATCAAGAGGCTTGTTAGTTCCTCTTCACTTTCTGCCATTAAAATGGTTATTATCTGCATAGCTGAGGTTGTTGATGTTTCTCCCACCTATCTTGACTTCTGGCTTGTAACTCATCCAGTTCAGCTTTGCTCCTAATGTGCTCAGCATATTGGTTAAATAAACAGGGTGACAGCAGATAGCTCTATCATACTCCTTTCTCTATGTTGAACCAGTCAGTTTTTCCATACAGGATTCTAACTGTTACCTCTTGACCTGCATGCAGGTTTCTCAGGAGACAGGTAAGGTGGTCTGATATTCCCATCTCTCTAAGAGCTTTCCAGTTTGTCATGATCTACACAGTCAAAGGTGATAGTGTAGTCCATGAAACAAAGATGGATATTTTTCTGAAATTCTCTTGCTTTTTCTATAATCCAGCAAATGTTGCCAATTTGATTTCTAGTTCTTCTTCCTTTTCAAAATCCAGCTTGGACATCTGGAAGTTCTTGGTTCGCATAATTCTGAATCCTAGCATGCAAGACTTTAAGCATGACCTTACTAGCATGGGAGATAAATGCAGTTGTCCAATGGTTAGCACATTCTTTAGTACTACCCTTCATGGGGATTAGGATTCGGTTCAGTTCAGTTCAGTCACTCAGTTATGTCTGATTCTGCAACTCTGTGGATTGTAGCACACCAGACTTCCCTGTCCATCGCCAATTCCCGGAGCTTGCTCAAACTCATGTCCATCGAGTTGATGATGCCATCCAACCATCTCATCCTGTCAGCCCCTTCTTCCCCTGCCTTCAATCTTTCTCAGCATCAGGGTCTTTTCCAGTGAGTCAGTTGTTCACATCAGGTGACCAAAGTACTGGAGCTTCAGCTTCAGCATTAGTCCTTCCAGTGAATATTCAGGACTGATTTCTTTTAGGATTGACTGGTTGGATCTCCTTGCAGTCCAAGGGATTCTCAAGAGTCTTCTCCAACACCACAGTTCAAAAGCATCAATTCTTTGGCACTCAGCTTTCTTTATAGTCCAACTCTCACATCCATATGTGACTACTAGAAAAACCATAGCTTTGACTATTCGACCTTTGTCAGCAAAATAATATCTCTGCTTTTTAATATGCTGTCTAGGTTTGTCATAGTTTTTCTTCCAAGGAGCAACTGTCTTTTAACTTCATGGCTGCAGTCACCATCTGCAGTGATTGGAATTGTGATTGACTATTTTCCAGTCCTCTAGCCACTGCTGGGTCTTCCAGAGTTGCTGACATAGTGAATGCAAAACCTAGATAGAATCATCCTTTTGGGATTTGAGTAGTTCTGCTGGAATTTCGTCACATTTTCTAGCTTTGTTAACAGCAGTGCTTTTTAAGGCCCACTTGACTTCACTCTCCAGAATGTCTGACTCTGGGTGATTAACCAGACCATTGTAGTAATCTGGTTCATTCAGATCTTTTTTATACAGTTCTTCCATGTATTCTTTCCATCTCTTCCTGATCTCTTCACCATCTACTAGGTCTCTATCATTTTTATCCCTTACTGTGTCCGTCTTTGTGTGGAATACTCCCATGATGTTTCCAGTTTTCCTGAAGAGATTGCTAGTCTTTCCCCTTTTGTTGTTTTCTTGTATTATTAAGCATTGTTCATTGAAAAAGACCTTCTTGTTTCTTCTGGCTATTTTTTGGAACTCTGCGTTTAATTGGATGTACCTTTCCCTCTCTCCCTTGCTTTTCACTTCTCTTCGTTCTTCAGCTATTTGTAAAGTCTCCTCAGATAACCACTTTGCCTTCTTGCTTTTCTTTTTCTTTGGGATGGTTTTGTTTGCTGCCTCCTGTACAGTATTACGGACCTCTGTCCATAGTTCTTCAAGCACAGTGTTAACTAGATCTGGTCCCTTGAATCTATTCATTACCTCTACTGAAAATTCACATGGGATTTGATTTAAGTCATGCTTGGTTGGCCAAGGGGTTTTTCCTGGATTTCTTTGGTTTAAGCCTGAATTTTGCTGTGAGAAGCTGATGATCTGAGCCACACTCAGCTCTAGGTCTTGTTTTTGCTGACTGAATACAGCTTCTCCATCTTCAGCTACAAAGAATGTGATCAGTTTGATTTCAGTATTGACCATTTGGTGATGTCCATGTATAAAGTCATCTCTTATGTTTTTGGAAAAAGGTATTTGCTATGACTAATGCATTATCTTGGCAGAATTCAGTTAACCTTTGCCCTACTTCATTTTGTTCTCCAAGACCAAACTTTCCTGTTACTCAAGGTATATCTTGACTTTCTACTTTTGCATTCCAATGCCCAATGATGAATAGAAGATCTTTTTCAGGTGTTAGTTCTAGGAGGTCTTCTAGGTCTTCATAGAACAGATCAATTTCTTTGGCATCCATGGTTGAGACATAGACTTGGATTACTGTCGTATTGAATGGCTTGCCTTGAAAACAAACCAAGATCATTCTGTCATTTTTGAGGTTGTAACCAAGTACTGTATTTCAGACTCTTTTGTTGATTATGAGGGCTACTCCATTTCTTCTATGGGATTCTTACCCACAGTAGTGGATATAATGGTCATCTGAATTAAATTTGCCCATTCCTATCCATTTTAGTTTGCTGATTCCTCTAAGCAAGAAGAAATTGAAATAGTCTTTTTGTAGGGAATCTGACTAGCCTAAGAGAAAAGTCTGAAGATACTGGCATTAGAAATTTCACAATAAAATAGGACCTTTGTGGTGAGATCCGCAATTAATAGTCCTCTCATAAGCACAGTGCTTCCATTCACGTTTATGATACCCATATTTTAATTATCAGCAGATGGCCAAGAATCATTAGCTGTCTAAGAAAGTCTAACAGGAAAGAATAGAGATCAGATAAACAGGAAAGAAGCAACTTGGAGAAAACAATCCAAAATAAAAAGAGAGACTATCTAAAATAATGTATAGTAGCAATTAATATCCCTTAGAAAGGTAAAAAAATATAGTATATTAACAAAACAAAATTGTTTGCTATAAACTAAGCATTCAACAAAGCATAAAGAAGGGTTTTTGAAAAGTAAATTCCAAAATAAAGAATTTATCAACTACTTTGCCTGGCTAATGTCAGCTTCTTATAGAATACCCCTTTCCTTCTAGCTCTATCCTTGTCTTTACTCACGGGGATTTCTTTTATTGACTAATCTTAGAAAGTCTAAGAAACATTTTTTTGGCGTTTCTTGTTTCATTGCCTTTTTCTTCATAACTCACCTTTTCTACAAATATTCAGAGCTTAAAGGATTGAGAGAATGAGACAGAGAGATACCTTTCTGGTAACACTTTCAGATTAATTGTTAAGGGTACTAACCAGAGGGGGGAAAATGAATTATATTAGTGTAATCTTATCAGCATACTTTTAGCCTGATAAAATTTCAAAATATTTTATATTAGTATGAAATGAATACTTAGTATATTCTCTTCATCATCTATATTTATTGGCCAAGAAAAATTATTAATATTTGTAAGAAACTGTTTATTACCTACCTATTTATCTTTTATCATGTAATCAAAAGTTAACATTTGGTTTTCTAAAATAAACTCATCAATAACACATACCAAAAGTAGCCCTGTGTTATATGATATTTGTATTGACACCAAATAATATATTACTAAAAACTTGTCTGTCACAATATTGTTAATTGGCTATAATATTAGTCACTCAGTCATGTCTGACTGACTCTTTTCATGTCTGACTGACTCTTTTCAGTCCCAAGGACTATAGCCCACCAGGCTCCCACTGTCCATAAATTTCTCCAGAGAATACTGGAATGGGTTGTCATTCTCTTCTCCAGAGAATCTTCCCTACCCAGGGATCAAACCCAGGTCTCCTGCAATGCAGGCAGATTCTTTACCATCTTAGCTACCGGAGAATTGTCTATTCAGTTCAGTCAGTTCAGTAGCTCTGTTGTGTCTGACTCTTTGCGACCCCATGAATCGCAGCACTCCAGGCCTCCCTGTCTGTCACCAACTCCCGGAGTTCACCCAAACTCATCCAGCCATCTCATCCTCTGTCGTCCACTTCTCCTCCTGCCCCCAATCCCTCCCAGCATCAGAGTCTTTTCCAATGAGTCAACTCTTCACATGAGGTGGCCAAAGTATTGGAGTTTCAGCTTTAGCATCAGTCCTTCCAATGGACACCCAATATAAAATAAAAGTTTATTATTTAATAATCATCTTCTGTATTCATAACATTCTTGCTCTTGATGTTCAGTGAAGGTATCCTTGACATCAATGGAAAAGTTCCGTTTTTTTTTCAAACAATTTCTGTGAAGCAAACTTTCATAACATGAGCTCATTTTCCCACTAAATCTTCATGACATGAGATCATGAAAAGTAAATTGGGATTTGGAAAACAAGTTTTCAGTTCCTACTCACCTGCTAACTAACTTTGCAACTTGTAGCAAGTTCCTTCATTGTCAGTGACCTTGTGCATCTGTGGAAATTGCACTTTGGATAATCTATAAATTTTCTTTCAGCTTTAAAGACATGATTCAGCTAAATCTAAAAAGTAACATTTAAGAAGACAGGCATCTGAAGCAAATATGAGTACTTTGAATTAGGAAGTATATGCAAATCTGTTATATTTTACTACTTTATGTTTGAAATATTTCTAATTAAAGCTTTAAAAATAAAATTTTAGTTAAAATATTTTCATGGAATTCAGTTATAAAACAACCTAAGTGTGGAAATGTATGTTTCTAAAAAAAACTGAAAGTTTCAGAAGGCTCTATTTCATATTTAAATTATAACAAGTCTTTCATGTATATTGTATTATGAGTATTTATTAGAAGTATTAGGAAATGTTTTATAAAAATATTTTGTTTTAAATAAATATAAATGTAAAACCAACTACATGTAAAATTGTAAAAATATATATTACTTTCTCTTAAAATGAGTTGATCATATGTGAATTTGATTTGAATTTGCAGACCATGCAGACCAAAAACATGTACTTTTGTAAGCTAAGATTTCAACCATAATTTATTCAATATACTTTTATTTAATAAAAGATAAAATTATGTTTTTTAAAAATTGGAAGAAAATAAAACATAGCATATAAATTATGTTTATTATGTATATATTATAAGAGCTTTGGAATTATTTGTTTTAGCTACAATAAAAAAGAGCCAAGAATGTTTCTTTATATCTTTCCTGTTTTCTGATTCCTTCTAAGTTCAAAGAATGTACGCAGTTGCAGTGTGTATGTGTTTGTGTACATGACACACATGCATATAGAAGCCCTAAATTATACAAGTGTACCAGTTAACATTCCTTCATGATATTAACACTTGTAAGTGTATAAACTTTTATGTTATCAGTTAATTAATCTCTTTAAGTGTCACTTTTACAAGCCCTCATATAATGTGTGTATAAGTTTTATAAGATAAGACTAAACATATCAACAATCTTTGTCTTATTTTTTTCTCCTTAAAGGCTCTGGAGCGAGTTGCAGTTGGCCAAGGGGTAAGTGAGAGTATTTACTCTAATCCAGCTGATGAAAGTGATAGGTTTTCTCAAAGTGCTCCTCATACTTGACCTGCTGGTGAACCTAAAACCTGATGGATTTTAATAAATACTCCCTTTTCTTGTCTCCTCTTCATATTCAAACTTACATATTTTCTGTAACTTTACTTTATTATAAAAGAGAATTGAACTCTCAGGAAAAGAAAATTAAGCTTTTAGGAAAACTTCTACTTTATACTCTTATACTAGGGTCTCATTTCTTCGTATTATATTAAACAGTCTATAAATATTTCTGAAGAATGTTGTTGCTGACTTTGAAGCTTTTATGGGCTTAGTTCAAGCAAAGATAAACAAGGTATAGCATTGAATTTATTTTTTAACTATAGTTCAAAGCACACATTTTATTTGGTTGTTTTTTAACTTTTTTTTATTGACTTCATTAGTCATTAGTTGCAACAACCAAATGAGTTTTTATATATATACAGACGTTAAATGTATTCAGTGTAATTGCTTTATCCTCTACCTTATGATTTATGAAATGTCTTAATATTTGTGGCATTTTTTTAAAGAGTTCCTTTTAAATTTATCACAAAATTTTCTTTTTTTAATTTTTATTTTTACTTTATTTTACTTTACAATACTGTATTGGTTTTGCCATACATTGACATGAATCCACCACGGCTGTACATAAGTTCCCAGTTCTGAACCCCCCTCCCACTTCCCACCCCATATCATCTCTCTGGATCATCCCTGTGCACCAGCCCCAAGCATCCTCTTACTGGACCTAAATTTTAGAGATTTCTTTTTAGCTTCTTTTCAGAGTATTAATATGTCAATTTTAATTTTTAAATATAATAATAGTATAACAGTAGTAACAAGTAACATTTACTGAGTGCTTACTTTGGGTCAGACACAATGCTAAGAACTTTGTGTGGATTTTTTTTTTTTTTTTGTTCCTAAAGACCCACNCAAGCATCCTCTTACTGGACCTAAATTTTAGAGATTTCTTTTTAGCTTCTTTTCAGAGTATTAATATGTCAATTTTAATTTTTAAATATAATAATAGTATAACAGTAGTAACAAGTAACATTTACTGAGTGCTTACTTTGGGTCAGACACAATGCTAAGAACTTTGTGTGGATTTTTTTTTTTTAAGTAGGAGCTTCCCAGGTGGCACTAGTGGTAAAGAATCTGCCTGCCAGTGCAGGAGGCACAAGAGACTCAGTTTCGATCCCTGAGTTGGGAAGATCAACCCAATCCAGTATTCTTGACTGGAAAATTCTATGGACAGAATAAACTGGTGGGCTACAGTCCATGGGGCTGCAAAGAGTTGGACACGACTGAGCACAGTTTAAAAAATATTAATTGTAGCTACCTAAAAACTGACAAAAACTGATTTTTTGAGGACATTCAAGCATACTTTAAGCATGTAGGCTTTAGTCTCTGACGGCTGATTTGTGTCCTGTCTGACATCAGTTACTGGCTTAGTGAGCTGGGGACACGTCATGATTTCTCCACAGCTTAATTTCTTTATCTATAAAATACAAATAGTAACAATCATAAAACTAAGAGTAATAATAATACCTTTCTCATAGAGGTTTGTGAGAATTAAATGAGTGAAAGATGTAAAATGCTTAAAGCAATGTCACATAGTAAGTGTTCAGTACATATCTTGTTACTGTTTTAGGTGATTATGATCATGAAAATAAAAACTTAGTTTCATACAGTGCTTACCAAAGTTCAGTTCAAAGGTTGCTTTATCAATTAAAGTGCCATATATATGGCCTCTTAGGTGGGGACTATTATTTCACAATACACACAAGAAAACTGTTAAGTAGTGAACAGTGAGATTTGAATCTTTGACTCTGGAGCCCAAGCTCTTGACTATAGTACAGATCAAAATAGTGGTTCCTTAGGGGTCTGGAAGAGGAAAGAGCATTAGTCATAATAATGCCCCAGTGCATTTGTGCTCTGCTCTTCAGTTGCCCAAGTGCTTGCTCATGTTTACAGTCCATCTTGTGAGTTAAATATTCCCCAGACGTACATGAGAACATGATACAGAGCACAGGTTTAATAGTACGTTCTAGCTCAATTAATTGTAGAGTTTTCCAGCTTCGTGCCCTGTCCACTAGACCTGTAACACATATGTCTTAATATACATATACATCCTTAAGGGTGTCCTCTGTCTACTCTCTCTCATTTTAATATTCATTAAAGTGTTAAGTTGATTTATCATTTGCAAAGGAAAGAAAGTGAACTCTGAGGCACATCCAGCTTTTTCCTGGAATGGTCAGGCATAGGCTGCTCGAAAGATATTGACTTCCTTCCCACTTACCCCCATCTGTATTTACCAGGATGGATAGTCCTGGCTATTCCAGGAGTGCACATTCAAAGGCACTTCATAACTCTCTTTCCTTTCTCTTAGGAAACAGCTGTGAAGTTCTTTACTCGGGGTTACTGGGGAATGATGATTTATTCTATCCTGTTTGTATTCCTCTGTGCATTCCATGTTTGCATGTTCTCTTGCTTAAAGTATGTTTCTTGAGTTTTTGGTGGCCTTTATATAGTCAGTTTTTAATAATAAATAAATGTACATGTATTTCTAAATTATCTGAATATCATTTTATATAATTTTTCTAAAAAGCATGAGAAAGGAGTGCTTTAAGATATTCTTCTCAGTTTTCCTACATGAAAGTGTATAATAAAAAAATTGATGATACCCCATCTTTGCCAAAATGTGGAAGAAGCAAAATAGCAATATGGCTTGGTAGTGGGACATCAGAGCCAGGCTTCCTCAGCTCAAACAACAGCTTCACTATTTTTAGGAATTTTATATAAAATTTACATAAAATTGAAATTCCTATCTATTTTAACTACTCAAATAAAAAATTAATTTTGTAAGCAATTATAATTCTAATATTTCACTTCATTAAATATTTCCCAGAATGTCTTGAATTTCAGTAGAACAGTATGAGTAGGTATTAATATATGAAAAGGGATTTCAACATTTCTGTGAGAGAACTGAAAGGATTTGGGGGAAATGAGAGACAGATAATAGAGATTGTAGGTACTGCAGAAAAGAATTACTCAAGATCAAAAACTATCAAATAGAAAATATATCCAGAGATGGGAAATTCTTAATGAAATTTTTGGAAAACTCTTCAGGAAATGAAAGTTTATAAATCAGAGATTTTGTCATAAGTCAAGGAGTTGTATTTGGAAAGAAATTTTGTATAAGGAATATGCCTTTTGAAGGTTATAAATTTTAATGTGGGCACTCAAGTATATAAGTCTGCTTTTCAGTGAGTCATTTAGGAGTTGGGTTGGAAACTGTGGTATTATTAATACCATTTCCTATTAGGAACACCCTTCTCACTGGTCCCACCATCCAGTGAGGATATAACTTGGTTCAAAGTACTCTCTCAAGATCTGACAAGTCAGATGTTCTCCAGTGACCTAAGAAGGCAATGCCATCAGGTAAAGACCCAAGAAATAATGGTTGACCCTCAACTGCCAACTTGAGATTTTTTTTTTTAGTCTCAGCATCTGGGACACACAGTGTAGGAACTTGATGTTAAATGGGGAAGTGGGGCAGTAGGTTTCCTACCTGAGCACATAGGCAAAATGTTTATTTTCTGCTAAACTCCACTTAAATCCAGTGTTGTTTTCAGTTCAGTTCAGTTCAGTCGCTCAGTCATGTCCTACTCTTTGCGACCCCATGAATCGCAGCACGCCAGGCCTCCCTGTCCATCACCAACTCCCGGAGTTCACTCAGACTCACGCCCATCGAGTCAGTGATGCCTTCCAGCCATCTCATCCTCTTTGTCTCCTTCTCCTCATGCCCCCAACCGCTCCCAGCATCAGAGTCTTTTCCAATGAGTCAACTCTTCACATGAGGTGGCCAAAGTACCGGAGCTTCAGCTTTAGCATCATTCCTTCCAAAGAAATCCCAGGGTTGATCTCCTTCAGAATGGACTGGTTGGATCTCCTTGCAGTCCAAGGGACTCTCAGGAGTCTTCTCCAACACCACAGCTCAAAAGCATCAATTCTTCGGCGCTCAGCCTTCTTCACAGTCCAACTCTCACATCCATACATGACCATTGGAAAAACAATAGCCATGACTAAATGGACCTTTGTTGGCAAAGTAACGTCTCTGCTTTTGAATATGCTATCTAGGTTGGTCATAACTTTTCTTCCAAGGAGTAAGGCGTCTTTTAATTTCATGGCTGCAGTCACCATCTGCAGTGATTTTGGAGCCCAAAAAGATAAAGTCTGACACTGTTTCCACTGTTTCCCCATCTGTTTCCCAAGAAGTGATGGGACCAGATAGTTGAAAACAAATGACAGTAACAGTGTGGGGCTCAGAAGGAGAATTGAAGTTACAAAAGGATAACTCATTAGATATGCACGTTTCATTGAACTCTATCTTTAAAACAGTTTTTACCTTATTTGACTACTCAGAGGTATTCAATTATTGTTGACCTCCTTCCATACTTGCTTGTTTTTCTTTTTTTTTTCAACGGTAACTTGACATGGAAACAGGGTTATTGTTCCTGATATTTGTGTTGAATTTTCTATACTATCAGTATTAAAAGGTCTTTGGCCACTATTTATAGTTTCTTAGTGCAAGAGTACCTCTTAACATTGCCACCGTGAAGCATTTTTCTTTTCTGTATAGTACTTTATTACCTTCTGCTTCCTTTAAACTATTACGCATCACTAAGGCCTTCTTCCCTACTTTTGGACCTTCATGGACACTCCCCACTCCCCATTTCCCTAGGAAATGGACATATTTTGGAGTGTCCTTATGCGGTGTAGTGCCTTTCCTCTCGCTCAGCGTCCTAGGGTCACCTCTCTAACCCACATCTATGAGGCGAGACCTACATTCTATGCCCTTTTGCTCACATCCTACTTCTCTCTCATACAGTGCTGACGCAGTTGTGAAAGTTTATTTCTACGTTTTTAAATGGTAAGCATTCCATTTGGGACGTTAGCTCATTTTTCTTTGATTATTCCTTTTCTACTTCATTCACTACTACTTCTTTTATAGTTTCTTCTATTTTCTCAGTGAGAATTAGCCCCAGGTGCATTTTATTTAGAATAGAAGAGCTATAATATTATCCTCTATGTTAACAGCAAACTCAGGTTTCTAACATTCACTTATGGTCCCAACTCTCAAGCATTGACTTAATTTCTGTTTTTTACTTGTCTCTTGGGCTCATATGTATCTGCTTTTTTTTTTAGCTGCCTACTGAGTCCCTCTTCTATCGTGCCATACTCCAGGATATTATTAAAGAGTGTTATGGCATCACCAAATGGTATGATGATTTCGTTTCAATAATAATAACTATCCTGTGTTGTAAGTGAAGTGACTGTTCATTTTCAGGTGAATTTATTCAGGGTCACTATTATTAGTAAAAGAAGCTTTGAATTTGAGCATGAAATAAGAGTTCTAATGATTCCCTTTTGTACTGAAAGGTTGTTACAATGATAAAGTTATATATGTAAAATGCACTTCAGAGCGTGAGAAGTATTGAAATGTTATATATTAGTAATTCAGTGAATATAATATGAGCAGATGTGTGTGTATTTGTGTGTAAGTGCTCAGTTGTGTCCTACTCTTTGTGACCCCATGGACTGTATAGGCCACCAGGCTCCTCCATGGAATTCTCCAGGCAAGAATACTGGATTGGGTTGCCATTTCCTGTTCTAGGGGATCTTCCCAACCCCGGGACTGAATCTGCGTCTCTTGTGTCTACTGCATTGGCAGAAGGATTCTTTACCACTGCACCACCTGGGAATCCCAAATATGAGCAGAGGTTATATCGTAAAAGTTTCACAACCACTGGAGCATGAAACTTAAGTAATTAGAACAGATATCAATTTTAAACAGCCATTGTGGCCATTCATGTCTCTACTGGTGAAATAGTAGCCCTGCATATGTTTTGTTTTGTTTTTGTTTTCCCCAGATAATAACTGCCTATACACAAAGGCAAGGGTTAGGAGAGTTTTTCATAATAATGGTTTGACAACTGCTATACTCAAGCATATATCTGCAGTCCCTTCAGGTTTTGTGAGTTTATTCCTTATAGTTATAATTTTAGGATTCTTATTGCCATTTGGTTATAATGGAATTATTCTTAAAATTAAAATAGGATAGTTTTCAAGTTCTCAAAAACAAAAACAAATCCAAACTCATTAATAGGAATGGAAGCTATTAATATTTTCAGATTAGGTATAATTTCTCTTAAGAAAAAGTCTTTTTTTTAAACTAAAAAAATTATGACATGTAAATATCTACATATGCCATTGATTTAAATTGTCATTTCTGTGTAGTTAACTCCCAAATCTGTATCCCACTATCCATTCTGTTTTCCAAATATTAATCTTCAAAATGTCTAGAAGTGAATTTCTCATGGTTTCCTGTAAACTAATTCCTTTCTCTTTCTAGAAAACTGATTTCTTTCTCACCCCAAGATGTTAACCTTGTTGGCAAAAGTCACAAAATTGTGCAAATTCATGTTCACTCACATATTGACTGCCTGCCTTCCTTTAAACCCTCAGATCTATTCATTAGTGTGTTTGTTGTTCTGTTGTTCTCTTAATGCCTGCTTAAAATCATCAGAACTCTTTCCTAAACCTTTCTTCTCACTTAAAAATTCAAATCTCTCTAACCCTCCACATTCTTGCCTGCCTTGATTACTCAATAGATGTTATTGATTATAATACTTTTTTTTCATTCCAGACCTTTATTAACCTTTCAGCCACATTTGATCATGCAATAATTGCTTTTCCCAGACTGCCTTCCTCATTATCTTCCATTAAGCTACATTCCTCTAAGTTTCCTCTTCCTACTCTCAACACTCATCTGTCTTCTTTAAGTGTTCTTACTTAGCCCCTTGGTGTTTCTAGAAATTCCCTAGTGTTTTATACAGCTGCTGTCTCTTTATATTTCTTCTTTCTCTTAGCAATTACTGTAACAAGAGATAACTTACATCATGTATCCAGCTCATACCTCTTTTCTGAAGTTCCAATCTACATTTCTCAATTTAACTCGAATAGCTTCACTTAAGTACCTTAAAAATACACCAGATTCAACCATAGCCAAAAAACAAAGTCAGTTTCACCCCAATTCTATTGCTGTTTCTTCTGTCCTTTGAGTTCTTTTGTCCTTTCTGGGGAATGGCATGGCCATTATCAGTCTTTAGGAATCTTGAAATGATGTTTGCTTATTTTCTTTTCCCAATATCGAGCCACACATTCTAATAAGTTGCCAAGACTTGTACTTGTTACATTTTTAAACACAGGGATTGTTTATCAAGTTCTATCAAGGCAGTCTATCAAGTTCTGAATGCATACTATGGATCAAGTATCCACATAGGAGTCTTTCATAATCTAGTCAGGATGGCATATGCAAAAACCAAAGAAAACAAGAGAAACCCACATCCAAGAACAGTAGACTAAGTAATTAGAGCTAACTCTCCGTCTGAGAAAAGCTGAACATGCTGAGATGTGTACATATGCATGTGTGTGGTGGGTGTATACAAGTATGTGTGTTTGTGTGTATGTGTGTACTTAAATTTGTTTTTAATTGGCTGGTGAACATCAGATACTAGAAAGGAAATTAAAAATTATCAGATATTTAGGAGAAGATGGAAACCAAGAGAAATGAGCTCAGCTTTAGATTTTCATTTTTCCCCAGATGCCATTTCTTAGATACACAAAAGGCAAGTTCCCTGGCAGTCCAGCAGTTAGGACTTAGTGCTTTCATTGCCAGGGCCCAGGATCAATCCTTGATTCAACCAGGGATTTAAGGTCTCATAAGCTGTCCAGTGTGACCAAATTTTAAAAAGTAAATAGAATAAAGCAACAATATCAGCGTCAACAGAAGAATGATAAATAGCAGCAGTGTTTACAAGAGCAGTAATCTAAAAAATTTCATTAATAGGAGAATGGATAAACTAGTAGAATGCTGTCTTAGTGAAAATGTATGAATTACAACTACATGCATCAAAGTGAATGAATATTGTAAACGTTATAGAAAAATCCCTGTAGGATGGATCCATTCTTATAATTTGGAAACAAGCACAGCTGTATAATTAAGCAGGAGTATAAAATATGTGGTAAGCAATCAGGAAAAGCATAGCAATGATAAACACAAGCCTTATTCAGTAGTGTAGCATCCTGTGGGAGGGCAGTTGAGTACACAGTGATGAGGTGGGGAAGGCAAGGGGCACATAGGAATTTCTAAAGACTGGTAATGTTCTGTTTCTCAGATTTGGTATTGCTTACAGGAGTTCGTTTTATTGACATACACACTGTATTTTTTAAATCCTTGTTTTTATGCTGTAGTAATAAAATTATAATCTTGTTTCAGGCCACACCTCATAGTTAGTTGAGCTACATATTATATTCCTAATATCTATTCCAATCACTTTATTATAGTAATAAGGAAAATTATGATAAAGTGGTTAAAAGCTTGTGTTAAGTCATACAGCTTAAAAGAACCAGGACTAGGGCCAAATTTGTAGTCCACAAATGTTTTCACTATCCCATGCTTCTCTTTGGAATATGTTTAATATGAGTTGAGTTACAGGTCTCCTTGTAAATTCTTTAGGATATTTTTAATATGAGTTGAGTTATAGGTCTCCTTGTATTAGCAATGTAATAAGGTTACCTTGATTGGAATCTCTAACCAGCAAGAGCACTACAGATAGAAATAAGATCACTTAATAATTTCTTTTGCATTTTATTTAATTTTCCTTGCTAACTAAAATATATTGTCTTCAAGTGATATCCCACTTCAGGATACTTGAAACATTGTTCTGAAAGTTCTTTAAGTATAATTGTTTATATTAGAAGTAAACTTTTTTCATGAACTTAAATTAACAGAGTATCTTTACTCTGTTGATTGTACTTTGTGACTTAGCATTTAACATTTATGTTAAAGCTTAATAATTTGTATAATTTTTAAGATGTTATAATTAGTCCTTATCTGGAAACTTTCTAAGGGAATAAAATGCCAAAGAAAGCATTTCATGGAATTAAAAATCCTTCAGAACACTTCAAAAGAAGACAGAGAAATAGATATATATACTTTACAATTCTCTTTCATACTGAGTACTGTAAACTGCTATATAAGAAATACATCTTTTCTGATGCCTGTAATTATTAATTAGTTTAATTTTCATTATGATTTTGCAGTAATCATATAAATATTTGAAAAGCCAGGTCATCAACACTGGCTCACAAAATTAAAGTTAATTATTTAGTCCCTAACGTGTGGTCAAATTAGCAAGTCAGTATCTTTTAAATTGAAGAGTAGTTTGAAGATTTTTGGTATTTCCTTAAGGGATTTCCATTTTCAGCAAAATTTTGTTAAGTCTTAAAAACTACTTAAAGTTTCCTTGTCTTTCAGTATATATTAGCATATAAAAGACACAAAATAAATAATTTCATAAATATTTTGTGATGATAGAGAAACTGAATTTTGATACTTTCTGCTTATTTTTATTGAGTATATCTCTACTTTACCTTTTCCTAAAATTTCCTACACTGATGTTGCTTCTTTGGAAAACGCCACAAGTAAGCCATGTTCTTCCTTTTGCGGACAGCATGTGGATGGTGTTGGATTCACTGGAGGAGAATTTTAATTAGATCTACTGCATTCACTTTTATGAAAAGAAAGAATGCTCATTCCTTTTTAGCATGCTAAACATGCCTTATTCTGACAGAGGGCCCCCTTTCAGTCTGTTCTTCAGATCCCATCATTTATCTTTCAGAAACAGTCATGTCACTTTTCTTACTTCATTGTGTTTGATAATTCCTCTTCTTCATACTCAAAAACTAAAATATCCTTATTATGGCATTCAGGGCCATTTCTCAGGTGTCACTGATGTCCTTTCCAGCCTAAGTCACCCCTTTCTTCCTTCTCTGCACCCCAAGCAGCTGCTTGTGCACATCGTTTGTACACTAGATTATTCATTTCCCATGCAATTAATTTTGCACCTCCTGTGTGTTCTTAGAGCTCCTCTGCCTACTTGAAATCTTCACCTCCCCATTCCTGTCATCCTTTCCTCCCCTGACCTCTGGCAGGTAAAATCCTAGGGTTTCCTTAAAACTCAGTTTAGAAAGCATCTCTAGTATCTTACTCTTGTCCTTCTCACTCTCCTCTCCCATAGTACTTAATCTGTTTGATTCATTGCTCTTATCCAATCTAAATGTACAATTAGTCATTGTGTCTGCTCCTCTGCCACCTAGTAAGCCCTGCTCCTCTGCCACCTAGTTTAGCTTTATTTAATGAAGTCATATATCATCATGGTTAAGAACACTGATTCTGAAAATCCTCTTGGACCCATTTTCCCCTCCAACTACTATCTCATATCTCTTCTTTCCTTTACTGGGAAAATCCTTGAAAGGGCTGCCAATTTCTTTCCCATTTTTGCTTGAATACCAGTCAGACTTGACTTCCATCACTTCATCAAACTCACCTTTTTAGTATCACTTGTGACCCTACAGTAGTCATGTACAGATGTTAGAATCAGACCTGAAAGAAGGCTGAGTGCCAAAGAACTGACACTTTCAAACTGTGGTGCTGGAGAAGACTTTCAAGAGTCCTTTGGACTGCAAGGAAATCAAACCAGTCAATCCTAAAGGCAGTCAACCCTTAATACTCTTTGGAAGAACTGATGCTGTAGCTGAAACTCCAATACTTTGGCCACCTGATGCAAAGAGCGGACTCACTGGAAAAGAATCTCATGCTGGGAAAAATGGAAGGCAGAAGGAGAATGGGTTAACAGAAAATGAAATGGCTGGATAGCATCATTGACTCAGTGGAACATGAATTTGGGCAGGCTCTGGGAGACAGAGAAGGACAGGGAAGCCTGGCATGCTGCAATTCATGGGACAGCAAAGAATCGGACATGACTTAGCGACGGAATAACAACAGTGACCCCATATGGCTAAATCCTGTGGTGAGTTCTCAGTCCTCATCTTAGCTAGCCTGCCGTCAATATTTCACACAGTTTACTACTTTTTACAGAAACACTTTTTCTCTTATATGCTAGAGAAAGTCCCTCTTAAGATAGTCACTTTTTTCATTTCATTCTTTCGTTTCATTCTTTCTTTCCCCCCAGTTTATTTTGCTAACTCCTCTTCCTCTTTGAAACCTCTCATTGTTAAAGTGCTTTTTTCTGTCCCCACTAACCAGGTCATCTCATAACATCGCATGGCTTTCAATACCGTCTTATGCTGATGAATCTCAAATCTGTGGTCTAATCATTCTTGTTCCTTCAAGTTGTGTCTGACTCTGCGACCCTGTGCTGTAGCTCACCATAGTTGTTCTGGTCAGGAATTCTGGAGACAGTTCTGACCCCTCTCCCTCACACTGCCTCAATCTAGTCCAGCAATTGCATAGTCTCTCTAATTAAACATATCTAAAATGCTACCACTTCTTACCACTCTCAGGGCCACCACTCGGGTCTAAGCCACCAGCATCTCTCATTTAGATGATTACAGTAATGTCCTAATTGCTCTTTCTGCTTCTGTTTTTGCCCGGCTGAGTCTGTTTTCTACACAATAGCCAGAGTGATCCTGTTAATACTTTTAAATGAGATCTTCCTCACAATCTTCCCATGGATTCTTATTCACATGAAAGTAAAGCTGATTATTTTCACTATGACCTACAAAGCCTTGTATGATGGAGCTATCATTATCACTCTGATCTCATTTCCACTAATTTCCCATTTACTTGTGTCTGTACTGCCTTCCTTGCTATTATTTAAAAATAACAGGAACACTCTCTACTTTAAGGCCTTTCCCTATAATGCATTCTCTGCTTGGAATATCATCACCAGATAGCCACATGGCTAGCTGACTCTCCTTCAGATCTTCACTCAAAATTATCCTCTCTGTGACAGCATCACTCTTCTCTAACATTTTATATCCACTTTCTCTCCTCTATCATCAGCTTCTCGTTAGCTCTTATGCTACACATAATATACTGAATGTTTTACTTACTTGTCTCTGGTCATTTCTCAATTCAAATGACTTTTGTTTGGCTGGTTTCATTCACAAGTCATGGAACCTTGTAATCTGGCTCCAGAGTATTTTAGAAATGTCTTTGAAGAAAGATAAATCAGAGCCTGGTTACTCTATAATTCTTCAGATTGTTGTCTGAAGAGCCGTGATTCTGTAAAAATCCTTTGAGAGAAAAGAATTTCTTGATCAAGTAAATGCTTCATGCACTGTCGTCCTGTTTAAGATTCGAACGCACATTTTTGTTTTAAAGACTCTCAGTAGTCTGCCGAGAGACAGCAGAGTGTGATGGCTAACAGCACCATCCCGTCCTCACTGGATAATAACACTGTTATCTTGGGCACATGACCTAATGTCTTTCTGCTTCAGTTTTCCAATCTGTAAACTGGAGTGAAAAATGGTACCTACCTCAAAGAGATGTTGTGAAAAGTAAGTTAGTATATATAAAGTGCTTAAAATAGTGCCTAGAACATAGTGAGTGATTGCTATTATTATTAAAATTAATCTGTTGAACTTTGTTGAAATGTGTTTATTTGCTCATATGATACTTTTTTCTCTCAAAACTATACACACACTTAATTAAAATTTGTAACACTAAGTGTTTTATGGGGCTTACTCTACGAAGCACAGAAAAATCTTGAAAATAATTATTATAACTTATTTGAGGATCTCATTTGCGATTAATATGGTTATTTGATCATTTGTCTTTCAGTTCCAAAGGAAATGACAATAGCAAAATAAGATTGTTTTGATTATTTTAATATCACATATATTGTTGATAGTCAATTATAGAATACTATGGAGTATTTTCTGTTATATACAGTAAGTCTCAGTTCAGTTTAGTTCAGTTGCTCAGTCAAGTCCAANTCTACGAAGCACAGAAAAATCTTGAAAATAATTATTATAACTTATTTGAGGATCTCATTTGCGATTAATATGGTTATTTGATCATTTGTCTTTCAGTTCCAAAGGAAATGACAATAGCAAAATAAGATTGTTTTGATTATTTTAATATCACATATATTGTTGATAGTCAATTATAGAATACTATGGAGTATTTTCTGTTATATACAGTAAGTCTCAGTTCAGTTTAGTTCAGTTGCTCAGTCAAGTCCAACTCTTTGCAATCCCATGAATTGCAGCATGCCAGGCCTCCCTGTCCATCACCAACTCCCGGAGTTCACTCAGACTCACAGCCATTGAGTCCGTGATGTCATCCAGCCATATCATCCTGTGTCATCCCCTTCTCCTCCTGCCCCTAATCCCTCCCAGGATCAGAGTCTTTTCCAGTGAGTTAACTTTTCGCATGAGGTGGCCAAAGTACTGGAGCTTCAGCTTTAGCATCATTCCTTCCAAAGAACACCCAGGACTAATCTCCTTTAGGACGGACTGGTTGGATCTCCTGCAGTCCAAGGGACTCTCAAGAGTCTTCTCCAACACCACAGTTCAAAAGCATCAGTTCTTCAGTGCTCAGCCTTCTTCACAGTCCAACTCTCACATCCATACATGACCACAGGAAAAACCATAGCCTTAACTAGACGGACCTTTTAAATCCAAAATAGGAACATAGTGCAACAAACATCCTTTCCTTTTGGTGACTAGTCCTTGCTCTCCTGTTACTTTTATGTCGTGTCTACCTGATGACAAAATTTCCTATACCTGTCAAAGCTCTAAATATTAAAAAATAAATTATTTAGGATCAAATTATTGTTAAATGAATATTTATACATGTAGACAACATAAATTTAAATTTTTTATTTTTAATTATTAAATATGAACAGTAAAACTTTATTGGAATGCATCTCCTATTGAGACAGATAGGTGTGTCCTTTATAATGCCTTTACTAAGGAAACTATTTGTCAACAATTCTCCAGAGGATCTTACACCTCATAGCAATGCAACATAGTAATATGGGTGAGAGGTATGCCTTTTCTTTGCCAAGTTAGAGCAGAAAGGCCATCTGTGAAAGGAGATGTAGAAAACAGGCATTTTCCCAGACAGATGAGTTTAAGGAAAGTGGGTATAAGGAAGTAGAGGATTTGGAAACATTTTTTTTTAATCAGCCCCAACAGTGTACCCCTTTAAAAGTCTTTGCAGATTCCTCACAGCCAGTAAAGATCATAGTTTTAAATCCCTGCATTTAACCTTACTACATTCCATGGTAAGTGGTCAAGCCACTTATATAAGCAATAAGAAAACCAAAACTTTTATTAATAACAAGTCAAGGTACTTATTTAAAAAATAAAATACCAACACAGTAATATTACCAAAATCATAATTTTATAAAGTAATATAAGTACTACCTTACCTAATATTTCTGTAACACTTTACAGTTTACTGTTATTGTGCCTTATCTCATTTACATCTTTCTGTTGAGCTATTAAGTAGATGTTACCCTGTTTCATCTCTGTTTTCTCAGTGAGAAAGTTGAAGTTCTGAGAGCTGGCTTGTTTACTACTGCTAGAATTTAGATCTGTTGACTCCTTGTCCAAGTGTTTTTGTTTTTCTTGTGTTTTTTTTCCTAGTACAATGCAATTTTAGAGAATATTCTTGATCAAAATTAGAGCTTTCTTGAAGTCTGTATGAGAAAGAGTGCTATTGCCAGGGAGGCCAAAATTTGGATCGTGGCCTCAATTTTCTCTTACTCTGCTGTCATTGTCCTGTTAATCAGACAGTCTGCTTTGAGTTAAACACTACCCTCTATGATCTGAGGCTCTGTCTGAGGCCTTGAAGATAACCTGACAAATAATCTGTGGACCCTGCCATCAGGGAGCTCATTCATAGTAGAATAACAGAGACAGGTATATTAAACAGGTCACTGTGTGCTTCTCTGCATTATCAAAAGGATTCTAGCATTACTCTTTCTCAGGAGGATGGTAAGCAGTATTGCAAACTAGTCTAGCAGTCTTATCACAGCAACTGCCACCCATTATTTGACATGGTTCCTATGCTCTCTGGACCAAGTTACCAAGGGTGTGTGGTCTAATAAGAAAATTTATATAGAAAAGCCATTCTATACAGGGGAAACATAGGAGTCACGTACAGTAAAATCTACCTATGAAAATGCCTTGCATTTCCTACAGATTACTGTAGGAAAGTACATAGATTCAGTATTATAAACCAGTATCGTAATTAAGTGTGTAAAATGTTTAAGTGCATATTGTTTGCCTGTATACAGTATAAAATGTATACGTAAAATGTTTCCCAGTATTTTTTATGACATGCCATGCATACATAGTTGAATTCACGTACATTAAATGCTTCTGGGACTCAACTCATCATTTGATCATGTGACAACCACCCTTGGTAGGTAGTTTTAGGATATAGGATCAGAGAGAGGTTTTGTGTGGGGTGGGGGATTTTGGTGTGCTGGCTTGCTTTTTTCAGACAGAAAAACTTGAACATTTTGCTGTGATAAGAGTCAAGACTCAGTAAAGAGAAGTCAAAGATACTTAATAGATCAGAGGAGACAGAACGAGATGGACTCCAGATCCTTGATCTTAGGCATTTTCTTACAGAAAACAATTATATTAACTAGACTAATTATATATAATTATATATGTGGCCTCCCTGGTGGCTCTGTTGCTAAAGAATCCACCTGCAATGCAGCAGACCCAGGTTTAAACCCTGGGTGGGGAAAGTCCCCTGGAGAAGGGCATGGCAATCCACTCCTATATTCTTGCCTAGAGAATGCCATGGACAGAGGAGCCTGGTAGGCTACAGTCCATGGGGTCACAAAGAGTTGGACACAATTTAGTGACTAAACTGCTACATATTAATTATACTAAGTAATTAACAGAGAGAAGGATTTACTTACACACATGTCACCAAAAATTAAGATTACAGTGATTGTGTGATGTCATAATATGTAATTATAAAAGGCAGACTCCAACCTTTAGTGTTAAGTAATGAGAAAAATACAATTGGCACTTACTAAAAATTAAAATTAAAAGTGGGATTGCCCCATATTCCATTTACTAACAGTCCTATTCTGCCCTTGTACTTTCTGAATAGTATTGAGATTTTTCTTGTACCTGCCCTTCTTTATTCTTGTTTCTTAATTATTAGAATTGCAATATTTATCTTTAAAATTATAGACTCTTCTAAAGGCTGATGAAGGAAGTAGTCTTTTTCTTGTAGCTGCAAAGGAGCGGGTTGCACTCTTCATTATAAATTCTCTTTGAAGCTATTATTAAGAACATTGTTTGGTAAGGTACCCAGACTTTACATATTAGCACCACGTCTGGCAGAAGTAACTTTTTTTACCTCCAAAAATTCTAAAAGCCTGATTCATTCTACTTAATCTTATGTTCCTTTGGTAATAATATTTAAATGATGTTCTGTTTTCTATAGTATATTCTTATTTCTTAAACCAAAATGGACTTATTGGTACTTCCATCTCTTTCCATAGCCATAAAAGTAATAAAACCATTTTTCAGAACGTTTTTAACAATAGTACTCTATTTTCAAGTACAATCTTATGTAGAACCAAATAAATTTAATAAATTTTAGAAAAGAACTTTTTCCTTACACAGTTATCCTTTCATATTTCATGGAAAATAGTAAACCTTAGAGTACCTCTTTGAAGTCCTTAAGAAAGCAATTTTTAAAAATTGTTTAACCTATTTCTAAATTTTAAGTGTTGGCCTAATTTTAATGTTATTGTATATTCATCTCTTTTATCAGTATTGCTCTTCACAGTACTGTTGGAAATTTTGAAACTCAATTCTTCCTCTAAGAAGGTTCCCCTTGTCAATTGCAGTAGCTGAAGCGCTCCCTACACTGTGCTGTATTCTGCTCACCATCTTGCGCTTATCACATTGAATTCTAACATTTCTTCACCTGTCTTCCCTCATAAATTGTGGATGATTCTACCCCTAGAATGCAGCACAGTAACAGGAAAATGACCACTATTCACTGAGTGTCAGACACTGAGCCAAGCACGGTATATAGACTCTGTTATTGAATCTTCAACCTTCTACTGCTAAACAAGGAGGGACAAGAGAGGCTTTTAAGTGGTAAATAAGTGGTAGAGCAAGGATTCAGACTCATTTCAGTCTCGAGTTCACATGAGCTCTGCCTACTTCTGTTTGCCTATAATACAGAGGTAGGCAGTATTCGTCTGGAATTTAACAATATCAAATGTACATCTTAGTGCAGTGCTGTGTATGCATGCTAAGTTGCTTCAGTCATGTCTAACCTTCGTGACACTATGGACCGTAGCTTGCCAGGCTCCTCTGTCCATGGGATTCTCCAGGCAAGAATACTGGAGTGGGTTGCTGTGCCCTCTTGCAGGGGCTCTTCCTGACCCAGGGATTGAACTGGCATCTCCTGTGGCTTCTGCATTGCCGGCAGATTGTTTATTGCTGAGCTACCAGGGAAACTCTTTGAAGTGCTATGCCAGAGTTAATATTTAATAGTAGTTAATAGCCTAGATGCTGAAGCCAGACTTCCTGAATTAAAACGTGAGCGGTTTACTTAACCTCTCCATTCATTAGTTTCACCATCTTTAAAATGAGGGTAATAATAGGACCTACCACACGGAATAGTTGTAAGGATTAAATAAGTAGATGAAGCCAAGGGCTTAAGAGTCTCCAGCATGGACTTCCCTGATGGTCCAGTGGTGAAGAATCCGCCATCCAGTGCAGGAAACACGGATTCGACCTCTGGTCTGGTAAGATTCCACATGCGAGGCAACTAAGCCCAATAAGAGAGTAGCTCCCATTTGCCACAGCTGGAGAAAGCTTGTGCACAATAGTGAAGACCCAGCACACCAAAATAAATAAATAAAGGATCTCTGGCACATCATAAAAATGAAATAAATATTAGCTGTTACTATTTGTTTTGTTTACATTGCCTTTTCCTTATATATTTTTCTCAGTAGTTCTCTCTCTCTCTATATATATATATATATATAAATATATATTTTAAATTACACTTACTTATTTGTATGTATAAGCCTGCCTTCTTATTTTGTTTAACTGACTAGCAAATAGATCTACTTACTGTATTAACACATCTCATGTTGTAGTCTAACTAGATGTTTTTGTTTTTGCGAGCTGCAAGAGATATTTAATCCATGTAGTAGGATCCTGCTAGATGTGCGATATGACTAAAAGCACAGAGGAGACAGTCATGAGCAAAACAGGTCAAAACTCTGCTCTGCAGCTGCTCAGAGCAGTGAACTCAAATATATTTTTAAATATCTTGCCTCTATCAGTAAACATTTCTGAGTAGACACCCCCAAAATGAATAGTTAATTGTTTATAAGTGATTCATGTGTCTTTCTGCTAGTCTGTGGTAGATTTTTAAAATAAACTGGAAAATTGAAATTAAAACAATAAAGGTTTAATTGAAATTACAGTTCTAATATTCTCTTTTCCCTGGGATATGTTCACCCCTCTTTGGAATCCACTGACTCTAAAAGAGTAATGTGAAGGAAAAGTTCTGTCTCAGGAGCCTGACTTCATCTGAAGGGCCAGAGAAGATTTTCCTAAGAAGGCAACATTTAAGATAGAATCTGAAAAGAATGAATTTGGGATTACCTAGGCAAAAAAATAAAGGGCGAAGTGTAACACAAATCGTGTTTATAGCCAGAAGCATGGTGTGTTCAAGAAACTGGAAAGGCTCTCATTGTGGATGGAGAGGCAGTGTCGTAAGAGTGGCGGAAAGGTTGTCAGCAAGGAACAGGTGGAACAAGGCTTATTATACACTGTGGCTCAGCTGGTAACGAAACTGCCCGCAATGCGGGAAACCTGGGTTCAATCCCTGGATTGGGGAAAATCCCCTGGAGAAGGGAAAGGCTATCCACTCCAGTATTCTGGCCTGGAGAATTCCATGGACTGTATAGTCCATGGGGTTGCAAAGAGTCGGACACGACTGAGTGACTTTTTCTTTCACTATAAGCATTTAGATCTTAATTCTGATGGTCATGGGAAACTCTGGAGGAATTTAAAGAGAAGTAACATGATCAAATAATCACCTTCCTAGTTCTATTTGGTTGATATTTTTCTCCCTTATTGTGGTAGTGGTGGTGGTGGTGGTGACTTGTCATGTCTGACTCTTGCAATCCCATGGACTATAGCCCACCAGGATACAGAAATCCATGGGATTTCCCAGACAAGAATACTGGAGTGAGTTGCTATTGCCTTCTCTAGGGGATTTTCGTAATCCAGGGATTGAACCCGTGTCTCCTGCATTGTAGGCAGATTCTGTACCTACTGAACCACCAGGGAAGCCCCCTCCCTTACTGCTGCTGCTGCTACTGCTGCTAAGTCACTTCAGTCGTGTCTGACTCTGTGCGACCCCGTGGACTGCAGCCTACCAGGCTCCTCCGTCCATGGGATTTTCCAGGCAGGAGTACTGGAGTGGGTTGCCATTGCCTTCTTCTGTAACTGCATAGTGATGCGCCAACTCAACTTACTGCTATGGGGAAAAACACCATTTAATGAGACATGAAGACAAAGCACAAACCCGACTAAGGGCACACACGCTGTGGACCACACCACGGCTATGACCAGAGCAAGTGGGGGGACGGGGGAGGGGAGATGGATGGGTAAACTACAGCCTCGGGGGCAGTGGAGGTGGGGGTTCTGGATTGACGATGACTAAGCAGACAACAGGATGAGATAGGAAATCAAAGCCAATGATGAAAGCAGACACACCATCAGAGAACTCCAACAGCAAGGAAAACATACAGAACTGTTCCTTAACAAATACTCAGAAAGAAATCAAGCATGATTACTGCTAAAAACAGGTCTGAAATAGTACAAATCAACAAGGGATTAAGGGGAAAGTCTTATGCTGCAAGTTATTGCTTAAGACACTAAAAGTAATCTAATAATCATGTTGTGAGATTCTGTAACAGTTAAAAGGTAGTGTATTCTGAAAGAAGAAAGTGTAAGACGAGGGCAAATTAAAAGTTTAAATGTTTCTCTTATTTTGAAAGCAATCTGAAATATAAAACCCAGGAAACAAATCAATACCTACACTTGATGAGGACAAATTAAAATTTTAAGTGCTTCTCTTATTTTGAAAGCAATCTGGAACATAAAACCCAGGAAACAAATCAGTACCTACACTTACACTATAACACATTCTCTCTTCAGCTTACAATGGTTAGCACTGACCTGTGAGCATCTTACCCTTGCTCTTTATCGTATGAAATCAAAGAAGAGCCCAAACGATGCTTCCAATTATGACAAAGCAACATTCGTGACAGCAACAAAAACAGCTCACATCATGGCACAGTTCTGAGGATCTTACATGTATTCCCTAATTTAATACTCACCAGTGACTTTACCAAATAGGTACTATTAATATCACATTTTTATAAACATGGAGGTGTTAGAGTCAGACTAAGCCATACTTTTATGTACTATGCTCTGCTTTCTCTTTGAAGCTTCTCCATTAGATAGTAATGGATCCTATACAATAAGAACCAAAATCAATATCTCATGGGAAAGAATTATTTGCCCTTTTGAATTAAAATTAACTAAAGTTTAAAAATCTTTTTAAGATGAGAGGCAGGGAGTTAATATTGACTTATTTTTCTGGCTACACATTTAATCAATTCAACATACTATGATACATACTCATATCTATTCTATGATGTCTGTTATATGTTAATATGTGTAAGATCTGAGTAATACACAAAAAGTAACAAAAATTACAATTTCTGCTTCCTGGAATATGTACCTATTCAAATAAATAGTATATCAAAGCAGTTTTGAGCAGGGAAGTGGTAAAATACTTTTCTAAGAAAATAACATAATAGGAATGAAGCGACCAACATCAGCTTTATTTAGGAAGTAGCTGTAATAATTAGAGTCCAAGGTAATAATAAGTGTAATTGAAATGGCCATCTAGAAATGGAGTTGAAGTTATATATTTGAGATATATTTCACTGAAAGAATTGATGGAGCTTCATGTCTAACAAGAACATAGTGATTAATATTTATACTGCCAAGAGTCAGTGACTCAGAAATAAAGAATCTGCCTGTAATGCAAGAGAGACAGGTTCAATCCCTGGGTTGGGAAGATTCCCTGGAGGAGGAAATGGCAACCCACCCCAGTATTCTTGCCTGGAAAATCCCATGGACAGAGGAGCCTGGCAGACTATAATCTATAGGGTCACAAGGAGTTGGATGCGACTTAGCACACACATATGAGTAAATGAGCTTTTTATTCATTGTTTTTGATACTTATAGGTGGTAAGTTTTGTCTTCTCTTGATTTTTACATTATACTTAAATTGCAACCAAAATTGTGAGATATTGTGAGTATTTCAGCATTACATTATTTGAATTTCCAACCATCTTGTATTCTGCTTTTAAACTATAATGAAAATCTGCAGGGCACAAATGAAATTAAGTCAAACCTAACTCAGCAGTATATGGCGCTTGCTCAATGGGCTGGCATTTAGGAAGTTCTCTTTGCATGGCTGTTGGCTATCGCCACTATTAGCAGGTGTTGCCATGAACTATGCATTGTGATGCTGAGCCAGTAAAGTGCTTTGTAGCACAATGGAACCTTTGGAAAGGCCTATAGTATCCTTTAAAAATGAGGCTTTTAAAAATATCTATACTAGGTTTACAACTTTTTTCTCATAATATTATCTTCGACTGTTGTATGCTGGAGGAATTATCAAAAACAGATCCTGAATATTTTTTAATAATATGTAAATTAAGTGTTCACAAAAATATTGCTACATTTTTATCACATGTGGAGCTTGAGCAATATGTACAGAAGGTATTTAAAAATATTTCATGATTGAATTTAAAATCATCTATAATTTAAATTGGAAAAACTAAAGAGTGATTCGCTTTTGTTTTGCAGTGACCGGCATGTTGGTAAAATTTATTCCAAATCCTCCTCCTTTCCGGATTATGTCAGAAAGTCTCTAAAGAAGCTCGGGTTAGATGAGTCCAAGGTCAGTACATTATTGTCCACTGTTTCATAAGAAACACAAGAACTTCTATGGAGTTATGGATTGAGATAATACAAAATTATTTGCCTTCTACTTTTCTCTTATTTGTGGAAAACATCTAAATTATATTGAAACCAAACTTCAGTTATCTTAATTCCAGTTCACCTTTCCTGTCAATGTGGATAGCTATTGTATACCTATAGAGTAATTCCCCTTTTAGTTTTATTCCAGTAAAATCTGCTACTTCTCAAATAAAAATAGACTTAAAAAGTGAGAAAACAGAACAAATGAGAATTGTAAGTAAAACAGAAGATGATTTTAATTTTAAACTGCATGCCTTTAAAGGCTGTGCTGGGCTTAGTCACTCAGTCATGTCCAACTCTTTGTGACCCCATGGACAGTAGCCCGCCAGGCTTCTCTGTCTTTGGGCATGCTCCAGGCAAGAATACTGGAGTGGGTTGCGATGGAGTGGGTTGCCGTGTCCTCCTCCAGGGATCTTCCCAACCCAGGGATCATACCCATTTAAAGGCTGTATAAGTCATTAAAATAAAAAATCTTAAATTCAAAAAGTCTTCGAATCAGAGAATCTTGGAAAGTTGTAACATCATAGGCGGCCCAAGGGAATAATTAAGAACATATTGTTGAAGACAAAAAAATAAGCTGATGGACTGATGGTAATAAATGCTCTAACACTGAGAAAAAAGTAACATGATTCAGAAGAGTTATTAAATAAAATATTAAGTTGAACCTGGATCACTTTGGTATTTTGTAAATTGATTGTAAATTGAAATCAAGAATGAAATAGGTGGTGAAGGAATGAAATGGGTTTCTTAACGGAAAAAAATTATACAGATATGGTTAAGTTATAGCAAAGCTAAAAGATATTATTATTTTTTATACCAATTATACATTTACTCTGCAGTTGTTTATTACTTAAAACGATCAGACTGGTACAGTCACTTTTGCCCTCTATAAAACAGCTATTAAAAAGCATTTCAAATTTATAGGATTCAAGAAAAATTAAATGAATTAATATACATAAAACACTGAATACAATGTTTGTACATAGCAAGTACTTAACTAAATAATACTAGTTTTTATTCTATTTTTTGTATATGTACTGCTTCTAATAATGCAATTGATGTGACTTCTATAAATATTTTTATTGTCACCAAAATGAAGATCCTTCTAGTTTTACATAATAAGAACATAAAATAACAGTTATACTAGTTATTTTATTTGTTTTTACTTCTGTTTTTTTAAATATATTTTTAACCGACTAGTCTTTCTTCGTTAATTAGTGCATATATTTATTTCACTTCAATTCCACTTCTTACAGTAATATTAAAAATATAAACTTTGTATAATTTTTACAAATTTTATTTAAAAATGCTTTATCATTTGCCAGAAATCCAGATAGAATGTCACTTATTTTTTCTGATGGCTTTCTCTTCCCAGGTTTGTCTTTAATAATAAACATAGTAAATGTCTCTTAGTATGCTTATTATATTACTGATTAAAATATTATTAATAGGTAATATTTACTAAGCTTCCCATGTGGTTCAAACAGTAAAGAATCTGCCTGCAGTGCAGAAGACCTGGGTTTGATCCACAGGTCAGGAAGATCCCCTGGAGAAGGCAATGGCAACCCACTCCAGTATTCTTGCCTGGAGAATTCCATGGATAGAGGAGCCTAGCAGGCTTGAGTCCATGGAGTCACAGAGTCAGACATGACTGAGCAACTAACACACATTTACTGAGGACTTACTATGTGTTAGTTATTATGCCATAAACATCAACATTATCTCGTTTATTCTTCACTAAAATTCTTATGTCAGATACTTATTATGCACAACGTAATGATCTAGAAAGAGCACATCAGAGAAAGGCAAGTCATTTTCCCCTGGTTGAAGGGGCAGAGCTGGAACTTGCACACAGATTCAGCTTCCATCAGAACCTCCACTGTCAGCCACCACTGTGCTAAGAAGTGCAATTAAAAGCAAAAGGAAAAAGACTAATGTAGATAAGTATCACCATAACAAGATCAGTCTTAAATGACTGTCTTTCTTAGTTATTAAAAGGTAATAATAATAGGACTTGCTGATTTTTCTCTTAAAACTATTTAAGCTCATTTACAGACAAATGTGTTGAATAAAATATGTGAGGAAAAGAAATGGAATAAGAAGCCCAAGCTGGAAGGGGAAGAACATATAGAACATAATAAGGTGTTTACAAGGTGGTAGTGTGAGAGGAAGCAAATAGATGAGTGTGTGTTTTGAGGATTTTTTGCTTTAATTGTGATGGGAGACAAGAGAATTGTCTGTCAGGCGAGAGTAGTTGGAAATAGGATAACTTATTAAAACTGAACTTACGTTTGTGATCTAATACAAAATCCTATTGTTTTTCTCTCATATCACGAAGTATCAGTGCTAAAATGAAAGTCTTGACCACATGCATGATAAAAAGATATGAGTAGTTTTATTTTTTAAATGACATTAATTTTCATGTGAGATTCTAATTCTAAAAAGTATCAAAATCACTTAAATTTAAAATGTTAGATTTATCAAATTATTTAAAAGATCTTTAACCAAATTTTTAATCATTTATTAACAAATTTTACATATAATTGAAAATGTGGTGATTGTTGTTGATGTGTCTCTGATCTCTCAAAGCACATCTCTTCATAGTCAAAACTGCATAATTAGGTAAAGTACCTAGAAAATCTCCTAGCATGCTCTGATACTTTCTTAGTCACAAGAAACCATGTAAACCTGTGGAGAGACAAAGAATAGTCCCAGACAAAGCATCATTCCAAAGGAGACTAGAAAAGCATGTGCTGATATACAGGTGGCCCATACACAGCAGAAAATATTAATCCGTAAGTCCTGCAGTCAGTTGTGATACACAGCATTGGACGTTTTCTCTTAGAGCAAAACTTCTCAAACTCAGCGCGTTTGGGTAATTAATTCTTCATTGTGGAGAGCTAACTTGTGTATTGTAGGATGTTTAACATCCTTGGCCTCTACCCACTAGGTGTCAGCAATAGCACCCTAATGGTAGCGATTAAAAATAAATTTTTAAAAAATTCTCCAGGCATAGGCACAAATGTCCTGGAGGGGAAATCACCCTTGGTTGAGATCTGCTGTCTTCAAGCGTTTGTCATCTTAACGATTTCATTAGCATTCTCATTGTAAACCCCGTGTTATCTTAAAATGCCACTTTATACAAAGAAACATAGAGTGTGGAAGATGGGGAAAGTAGTGATTCTGTTCTTATATTTGGAAGACTTTTTATCAAAATGATCTCCTTGATCTTTAATTTTATATAGCTTTAACCACTTCATGGTGATATTGTTTCAATCCTGCATAAGATATAATTCTGTTTAAGAAGAATATTTCAATTTCACAGTAAAGCCAAGCCTACAATAAATGGTGTGGAGCATGAGCTACTTTACATCAGGGAGAATACTGTTTATAATAGATGGACTTCTTAGAATGAAAGTTTATAGTACAATTCTTTGTAATTTAGTAAAGCACAATTACTTCTTTGTAAATTGTCTTTATAGAACTTTACGAAAGTCCAAAATAACAAAATCCTAGTAATTAACTTTACCTTGACCTTCAAAAAAGTTTGGTATTTTCAAATTTTGTCTTCTATCCCAAACTTTAGTATCTCTCCACATTTTAGAAAACCTCCAAAACTGTCTTTAAGATTTCATATTATCTTCATGATCCACAGCATTTTTCTTTTTTTGTATTGCTTTTCTCTCTTTCTCCTTCCACATACATGTAGTGCACACACACAGTGCATGAGAGCACGCACACACACACCCATAAAATTTTAAAGCATCCGATTTTAAAAGCAACGAAACTACTGTTGTTTCTTAGAGAAAGAGTGAGCTTGATCATTTGTCCATAAGAAAAGAAAAGGAATTTATGTTCTAGAGCTTGTGTGTGTGTGTGTTATGTACAAATAGAAGAGCGAAAGTCAAAGTCACTCAGTTGTGTCCAACTCTTTTCAGCCCCATGGACTGTAGCCTGCCACACTCCTCTGTCTGTGGAATTCTCCAGGCAAGAATACTGAAGTGGGTTGCCGTTTCCTTCTCCAGGGGATCTTCCCAACCTGGGGATCAAACTCAGGTTTCCTGCATTGCAGGCAGACTCTTTACTGTCTGAGCCACCCAGGAAGCCCATATACTTATAATGAATATTCAAATAATGTTACTCCCAGATATTGAGAATGAAATAGACAATAAAAGTGGTAATTTAATAGGGTGAATGCATGCTCTTGAACAGACTAAGTTGAAAAATCACTAAAATTTAGTACCTTAGTGGAAGTTGGCAGAGGATAATTCAGAAAATTATCCTTAAAATTTCTCCAGAACAGGCCGGCAATAGCAAAACTTTTGAGACCACAATCATTTAGTTATTCATCAGCAAATATTTACTTTGAAGAATCTCCAATGTGCCAAGAACCATGGAAACTCTGGAGCTACAAAGATAGCTAAGACATGACCCATGAGAAAAGAAAACAAGTAATTATAGCATGAACTTACAGTAATAAGTACATATATAAAGTATGTATACCTGGAGTGACTCACTCTGCCTGTGAAGATTTTACGGAGGACATTGATGCCTTAGCTTGGTCTTGAAGGATGTGTAAGAATGTATTAAGCAAACAAGATGAGCAGGTAGTGAGCAAGGAACTCATTTCAGATGTGTGCGGTGGGGAGCATAGCTTGTGCAAAACCACAGAGATGTAAGAAGCATGATTCTGGACTCAGCACAGTTGAAGCATAAAGCAAGTGGAGGAGGCAGTGGTGAGTGATGAGGCCAAGGGACCAGGAGATGGGGAGAGACCAAATAAACTTACCTTCAGACATTAGATCAGAGATGAATCAGTAGGAATTGTAATGACTAAGTGGTTTAAATACAAGTGGGAAGACAACCACAAACGCAAGAAGCTCATTAACTTTCCTGTAGTGATATTCAGTGGTCCCCCGGTATCCTTGGGGAATTGGTTCCAGAACCCCCCCACAGATAACAAAATACCAAGGATGCTAAAGTCCCTTGTATAAAATGGTAGAGTACAGGCAGCCCTCTGTCTCTGTGGGTTCTACATCTGTGGATACTGAGGACTGACTGCTTATAAATGATCTATAGTAAATGAGGTCCTCTGACCCTAAAGAAACAGTGAATTTCTGATACAATTTAAATATATAGGTAGCCTGTCATCTTTGGTAATGACATGTGCATTATTCCCATAAATATTTCCTGCTGCTTTTTGCAACCATTATAATAACACAGAGCTTCTCTGGTGGCTCAGACAGTAAAGAATCTGCCTCCAATGCAGGAGGCCTGGGTTCTATCCCTGGGTCTGGAAAATACCCTGGAGAAGGGAACGACTACCCACTCTAGTGTTCTTTCCTGGAGAATTCCATGGACAGAGGAGCCTGGCAGGCTACAGTCCATGGGGTCAAAAAGAGTCAGACACAACTGAGCAACTAAGCACGCACACATAATAACACAGGGATACCCAGATTGTAGGTTCTATTCCAAAGCACTGCAATAAAGTGAGTATTTCAATCAACCAGTCACATGAAGCTTTTGGTTTCCAAGTGCATACAGAAGTTGTGTTTACACCATACTATAGTCTGTTATGTGTGCAATAGCATTGTGTTTAGAAAGCAATGTACATGCCTTGCTCAAAAATATTTTATTGCTGAAAACTACTAACCATCATCTGAGCCTTCAGCCAGTCATAATCTTTCCCCTGGTGGAGAGTCTTGTCTCAGAGTTGATGGCTGCTGACTGATGGTGGCGGTGGTTGCTGAAGTTGGGGTGGCTGTGGCAGTGTCTTAAAATAAGACAACAGTAAAGTTGGCTGACTTTTCCTTTCACGAATGATTTCTCTAAGCATGCGGTGCTTTTTGATAGCATTTTACCCACAGAACAGCCTTCAAAATTGGAGTCAAATGTATCAAACTTTGCTTTATCAACTAAATTTGTATAATATTATAAATCCTTTGTTGTCATTTCAACAATCATCACAGCATCTTCACCAGGAGTATATTCCATCTCGAGAAAGCACTTCTTTGGTCATGCATAAGAAACAACTCATCTGTAAAAGCTTTATCATCAGGGTACAGCAATTCAGTCACATCTTTGGGCTCCACTTCTAATTCTTGTTCTCTTGTTATTTCTACCACATCTGCATTTACTTCCTCCACTCAAGTTTGAACGCCTCAAAACCATCTATGAGAGTTGGAATCAGCTTCCTCCAGGCTCCTGTTAATGTTGTTATTTTGACATGCTTCCATGAATCATGAATGTTCTTACATCTAGAATAGTGAATACTTTCCAGAATGTTTTCAATTTACTTTGCCCAGATCCATCAGATGAATCACTGTTTATGGCAGCTATACCCTTACAAAATGTATTTCTTAAATAATAAGACTTGAAAGTCAAAATTACTACTTGATCTATGGGCTGCAGAATGGATGTTGTGTTAGCAGCCATGAAAATAGCATTTGAGTCTTGTTGTGCATCACCATGAGAGCTCTTGAGTGACCAGGTGCTTTGTCAGTGAGTGGTGATATTTTGAAAAGAATCTTTTTTTTTTTCTGAGCAGTAGATCTCAACAATAGTCTTCAGTGAACCATGCTGTAAACAGATGTGCTAACATCCAGACTCTGTTGTTCCATTTACAGAGCACAAGCAGAGTAGATTTAGCATTATTCTTGAGGACCCTAGGATTTTGGGGATGGTTGCCTTCAAAGTCCCCAGCTATGTTAGCCCTTCTCTGACAAGAGATTTCAGCCTGTCCTTTGAAGCTTTAAAGCCAGGCATTGAATTCTCCTCTTTAGCTATGAAATTGCTAGATGGCATCTTCTTCTAGTAGAAGGATGTTTCATTTACACTGAAAATCTGTTGTTTGGTGTAATTATCTTAGCTAGATCTTCTGGATAACTTACTATAGCTTCTGCACCACTACTTGTTGCTTCATCTTGCTCTTTTATGTTGTAGAGATGACTTCTCTCCTTAAACCTCATGAATCTGCCTCTGCGAGCTTCAGACTTTTCTTCTGCAGCTTCATCTCACTCAACCTTCATAGAATTGAAGAGTTATGGCCTTGCTCTGGATTAGACTTTGGCTTAAGGGAATGTTGTGGTTGGTTTTATCTTCTATCCAGAACACTACAGCTTTCTCAGTCAGCAATAAGACTCTCATTTTCACATCATTCATGTGTTCCGTGGAGTAGCACTTTTAACTGAAGTTTTCCTTTGCGTTCTCAACGTGGTACCACATCCACCCACCTTGAGTTCTAGCCAAGGGTGTATCAGCAGCCTCAGCCCTACCATCTACTGATGAAAAGGTCAGTTGCTAACCTGTCTTCTGATCAGGTAGTGTGTGGGGAGGATCTCTGAACAATTGTGTATCTCTTATCCATTCATCTGGCCCATTCCCCATGGAGTTGAATTATGGCCCACCTTTGCTTATCTGGGCCCCCATATATAGATCTATAAAAAGATAATTTTAATAAATAATGTAGGAAAAGAGACAAATCAGCCAAGGCAAGAGGAGAAAGGGGCAACAGAGAATGAGATGGTTGGATGGCATCACCAACTCAATGGACATGAGTTTGAGCAAATTCTGAGAGATGGTGAAGGACAGGAAAGCCTGGTGTGCTGCAGTCTATGTGATCACGAAGAGTCAGGCATGACGTAGCAACTGAATAACAACGTTAGCCAAGTACTCAAGATCCATATCAACAGTGATAGATTATACTGATAGTAAATACCCTGGATATTATATGAGGAATATGATATTTTACATCTGTAGTCTTCCTCTCAAAATCTATAGTCCCAGTCTAATTATGAGGAAAACTGTTCCCAGTGATGGAATATCATATAAAATGCTTGACTAGGGCTCCTGAGTAATGTCAAGGTCATCAAAAACTAGGCAAGTCTGTCAAAACCAACAAGACTGTTGGAGTTTAAAATGCCAAAAAAAAAAAAAATTGTAAGAAAAGTAAGGGAAAAAACCTAAAGCCCCTCGATGTGACTTCTCATTTTCTGTCTCTCACCTAATTTCTTTTTAAGACTGGGTCTCTCCCTAAACATAAACTACAGACCACTGAGCTAGGGCCCCGTGGTAATATTAGTCCCTTTTTCTGGAGTCTTGGAGATGGGCAGCAAGGAGCAATGGAATTCATGATCAAAGCTCCCAGCTGGCATTCAGTGTGCACTTCAACTTGTAAGTTTCCATGGATGTTCTTGCCTACACCAAGCACGTCCTCAATTATGACGTCTTCTTTATCTCTAAGATGTTTGCCCTGTCTTGGCTCTTACTGGGTTTAACTACGGTAATGTCATCAGTAAAATGAGACCATGCATATATGTATGTTACAGATTCATCCTAGAACTAAATAGTGTCTTCATAAAATTTCCATAGATTCTCTGATCTAGTCTTATGAGACTGATTGTTGAGCATTTTATTGGAAAAGTTGGTTAAAGCATGAAATCATATCTTAAACACTGAATTTTTCACTTAGAAACATTAATTGTATCCACCAAGCATTTGGTATAAGAATAAGGCCCTTTATTTTTTTTCTTGCACACAGCTTTGCATATAGTTTCTCTTGTTAGATTTCTACCTTAACTTCTGTCCATCAGACCTCTATAATGCATAGTTTATAGTATTCAGCTTTGGATTATTCAAAGTAAGGCAAAAGATGTCCATTTTTTTAAAATAGGAAAGTAAAGATGATAGTCTCCTCTTTTCAAAATCACACAAAAGCAACAAATGGAAAGAGAAACAGAAATACAGACTCCTTTTTGACAAAATCAAAAAGCCTATTAAATCTCAAACCATGTGTATTATGAAGTTCAGTGAAGGTAAAGAGGGATAGAGTGATGTCGAGAGAAATTGCCGGGCCTTGCAGATCACCAGCACAGCCAACAGTACAGTACTTTAAAGCAGCGTATCCTGCGGGGCAAAATCAACAATCCCTAGTTTGAAACAAAACCAGTTTATGACCAGGGTGGTACTTCTCAATTTGACATAAAGAAGACACAGAGAATACTGTAGAACCCAAGGAATCACACTGAAAAACCATGTTTGTGGGAAGCAGTATGCTGATGAAGCAGGACTGAAAAAAAGGTTGTGAGCTCTGAGTTGTTCTGGAACTGCTAATCTCACATGACAGGATGGAAGTAAAGACTAAAGGCTGTAATTCAAACACATTCATAATTTTTTGAGATGAGTTTTGCTGGCTTGAAGTTCAGGCCTAGACTTAGTTCAATATACTCTACTGTAAAAATTTGATTCAGGAGGTATTCATTCATTCCGAAGATGAGCAAAATAAGGGCTGGAGAGAAAGCCATAATCTTGGGTTCTGTACCAAAGGGGAGATATTAATATCTTCTGGAAGGCCACACTAGAAATTGGATGAGATAAAGCCTTACTTTTCATTGTTAGATACCTTTTTGTATTTTTTTTTAATTCAAAAGAAATTTCTGTAATAGAAAGAGTGGGGTCTTTAAAAAAATATTTATACATTTGCAAGGAAATCTGAATACAAATCCTTTCAGATTTTAGACTTTTTATTCAGTGTGTGATTTGTCTTGACTGCATATGCATGCATACATGCTAAGTCACTTAGATCGTGCCTGACTGTTTGCAATCCTGTGGACCATAACCCACCAGGCTCCTCCGCCCATGGTAGCCTCCCAAGAATACTGGAGTGGGTTGTGATGCCCTCCTCCAGGTGATCTTCCCAACCCAGGGGTCAAACCTGCTTGTCTTATGACCCCTGCATTGGCAGGCAGGTTCTACCACTAGTGACACCTGGGAAACCCCTTGATCATATATAAATTGACAGCAATTTCTTCCGGTGACTTTCTTTTATCAAGCCTTTCACAAAGACATTCAACATATAAAGAAACTGTTCCTTTTGCATCTATATTTTATTGATTTTTTAATATTTATATCATGTCATTATAACGTACCTGTAATAAGAAAGTTTAGGAACAAATACACTTAATACAGTAGGCATAAAGCTCAACTGGTGAGAACAGAACATGTATTAATAAATTATCTACAAAGTGGCCTGCTAACCACAAGGATTCAGTGTACTATGGGTATCATGTTTTAGAGAAAAAACAGAAAGAAGTGCTTGTTGATGGATTGGTTAAGTATTGTTAGAAGAAATTATGTTTAATATGAATATGTCTTTACTGTATTCTTTTTGCCCTTTCGTTATTCTCTATATTTTTTTAGATATATTGTTTAAGTTTTAGTTATATTTGAAAACTGTTTATTAAGCTCCTACCTACTGTGTGCCCTAAATGTAGAAATAAGTAAAGGCAAATATTTCATTACTACTTGTTGAAATCAAAGTTAATAGGATCTTATTATTGATTTTACTTACGATATGCTGAATAACCTATATTGATGCAGAAGATTTAAATGAAAGAATTTAGTTAAATTGACTTGCTTCATGAACATCCTTAGAGCTCTTCAGACACATAAGATTGCTTTGAATTATTATGTTTGTTTTACTTTAGGGTACATCTGAATAGGGAAATATATATTTTTTTTAACTGTTACTAAATTTATTATTGTTGTTGTTTTATCTTGAAGCTGCCAGAAAAAATTATAATGGACTACTACGAGAAATATAAACCTAGAATGAATGAACTGGAGGCTTTTAATATGGTAAGTCTCAGAATTAAACATATTAAATTGAATATATTGCTAGACTTGAGTGGGATCCTATTAAATGTTTTTGTTTTTTTTTTATGGGGCCAACCAATCTATGTTGTTTTTCTCTTAGTATAGAAAAGCTGTTTTGGATCGTTTCCTATTTTAGAACTATATTAGGCATCAGTACTGTAATAGAGAGAACACATGGCAGATTTCTCTTAAAGTGTATTAGAAATGCATGGCAAGAAGTTTTAGAGTTTAGAGTTCTTTGAACACATATTGGTCTCAATGCAGTTATTTCACAAGCATTCCTTTTAATGAATTTCATTCTTAGTGCCCCTTTAAAAGCTTTCTATCACATATGTATGATTGCTTTTGGATTCCATCCCAAAGTCACTCAAACATTATTCTTTTCCTTTAACTATTAAAAGAAAAACTTTTGATCTCTGAAGTATTTATCTTCTGAAGATGTACAATGGATATTGGAGATTTGGCCTTACGCAAGTTTCTGTAGATATATTTTCTTAAATGTAAGTGTTAAGTTAGTATTTTTGTTTGTTTTAAAGTACCACTGTGCTATCTTATTCTTTCTTTTAGTTGAAAGTTGTTCTAGCTCCTTGCATAGAGACCTTGATTCTTCTGGATCGACTTTGCTACCTGAAAGAGCAGGTATGTTATGTTAATTTTAAATGCATAACAAGTATCTTTATTAAATCCAGTAATATCGATCTGCTTATAACTACAATAACTTTCTTTCTCATAGTTAATAAGATAATTTTCTTGTTATATTTTCCAAGTTTAAATAGTCTTTCCATCTCTTTTGAAACAAAAGCATATGTACAACAGATGTTTCCCCAAAAAGTGCTATAATAAAGTGTACATTCTTTTTAATTGTATGGTAGTTACTATACAGTAGACAATGCACATAACCATCATATGTGACATACTATACAGCTAGGACATCAACATAAAGGATATCATTTATATGTTTTACTTTGTAAGAATCAGCTTTTAATTCATTTTTGAATTTGGGGACATATGTACTCCACAGTACAGAAATTTCTTTCTAATCATTGCTTCCGTTTTCTCAGTCTTACTTGTTTTATCTATGTTGAATGACTAGAAAAATGATTTTTTGGTTTATCTTTGGGGAAAATGTGTTTTTCAGATTCTAGACTAAGCTGTAATCAAAATTAGGTTTTTGAGCTGTTTAATCCCATTTGTAGATTAAGCCCTATGTTTTCACTATAAGCTCTTTAATATTTCTTTTATCATATGAAGAGCTTTACTTCTTTTCAGCAAACTACTTGGAACAAGTGGATTTTAATAAATGATATTTTTACAGAGAAAAGCAGTTTTTAAATATTTGGATAATTATATACTTTGCTAAGCTACTAACTAACTCAAAATCACTGGAAACTTTTGCTTTTCACCTTGGTAGTTCACAGAATTAGGCTTATTTTACTAGGTACTCATCATTTTCCTTTTCAAAACAATTTCCAGTGACCTAAATAAAATAAGTAGGCATAACAGTATGTACCGAGTTTAACTGGTAATGTAGTGATAGAAATCCTGCGGTTGTTCATTTGATAATATTTTAAATAATATTCTGGTTATAAAAGTAATACATATTTAATGTTAGAAAATTTTAAGTGAAGAATATCAAAAAGAAAATTGGGCGTAACTATAATCTCACCTTTCAGCATTAGCTCTTAAATTATTATTTTTCAAGAGCTTTTAATATACATGTGTTGCATGTGTATGTATGAGCACGTTATTTCTACTTTAATTAAAAATGGAATCAGATTATAAATACAGCTTCTCATCTAATTTGTTTCATTTTTTATTTGGATTTTTTCTGTCTCATTAAATGCACTATAGAAGCTGAATGATGTTTCACCATATAATTTATTTGAGTGATACCCAGTTGTCTTTGGCCATTTTCACTTTTTCCAGTTGTAACAAGGAGTAGCCTGGTGTTTCACTCCCTACGTACATCTTTAATTATTTCATCAACATAAAGTCCTGAAGGTGAAATTCTAATTTTCTAAATTAAATTAAGTAAATTTGTTAATTTTCTTCAACAAAGAGCTCTCATATTCTAGTAGATAGTCTAACATCTCTCATTTGTATCTTCAACAAACAGTTGTGTATTTAAATCACTTATCAATTTACAGGATAATTTCATGTGGTCTGCGCTTGTGAGGTTGTTTGATCCTGTGAAATCTCCCAGGTGTTATGCCATTATTGCCCTGAAGAAGCAGCAGTGATTTCAATTGAAGCAAGGTATTAGCTATATCTCTTTGTGGAATCTTTTGCTAATTGTGTTTTTCTAAACATGTTATGTAAATATTTGAAAAGCATTGTTATATATCTTAAATAGATAATAAAACAATAGCTAAAGTAGAATGCCTTAATCCATTTCCATTGTCAAAGCATACATTAATTTTTTTAATATACATTTATTTATTTTAATTGGAGGCTAATTACTTTACAATATTGTATTGGTTTTGCCACACATCAACATGAATCCGCCATGGGTGTACACATGTTCCCCATCCTGAACCCCCTTCCCTCCTCATGAAAATATTACAAAAGGATTGACCTACATTTCTGAATTAGTACATCCCTGCTGCTGCTGCTGCTGCAAAGTTGCTCCAGTCGTGTCTGACTCTGTGCGACCCCATAGACAGCAGCCCACCAGACTCCCCTGTCCCTGGGATTCTCCAGGCAATAACAATGGAGTGGGTCGCCATTTCCTTCTCCAATGCATGAAAGTGAAAAGTGAAAGTGAAGTCGCTCAGTCGTGTCCGACTCTTCGGGTCCCCATGGACTGTAGCCCACCAGGCTCCTCTGCCCATTGGATTTTCCAGGCAAGAGTACTGGAGTGGGGTGCTATTGCTGTCTCCGAGTACGTCCCTAGGACATTATAATCCGGGCCTTGTTTCCTGTTCAATATTAGAGACTTCTGCTGTTTACTGCATATCACATTTTGATGTTTTACTGACTTAACATATGAAAGGTATAGTTATACTTACAATAAAACTAGTTGGTCCTGAAGATCATTAGCATTTTCTTTCACATTTTGGAAGGAGTTTTCATGTTATCAGGAAGGAAAAAGTCATACTTAAATAAATACCCAGGGAACAGGCCAGATATTAAAAGTCCTTATTATAAAGAATATTTTATACTCTGTTTTAGTCTAAATTACATGAGGAAGTATTCTGTGTCCTTAAAGGCTGTCTCTTATACACATCTTGACATCTTGCCATATAATAAAGTGTCATTCTAAATTCTACTCATTGCTAGATGGAATTCTTTCGCACTGGAAAGCATTTAATAGCATCTCTTTGATCTGTGTGTAAGAAAACATGGCANTTTGAATTATTATGTTTGTTTTACTTTAGGGTACATCTGAATAGGGAAATATATATTTTTTTTAACTGTTACTAAATTTATTATTGTTGTTGTTTTATCTTGAAGCTGCCAGAAAAAATTATAATGGACTACTACGAGAAATATAAACCTAGAATGAATGAACTGGAGGCTTTTAATATGGTAAGTCTCAGAATTAAACATATTAAATTGAATATATTGCTAGACTTGAGTGGGATCCTATTAAATGTTTTTGTTTTTTTTTTATGGGGCCAACCAATCTATGTTGTTTTTCTCTTAGTATAGAAAAGCTGTTTTGGATCGTTTCCTATTTTAGAACTATATTAGGCATCAGTACTGTAATAGAGAGAACACATGGCAGATTTCTCTTAAAGTGTATTAGAAATGCATGGCAAGAAGTTTTAGAGTTTAGAGTTCTTTGAACACATATTGGTCTCAATGCAGTTATTTCACAAGCATTCCTTTTAATGAATTTCATTCTTAGTGCCCCTTTAAAAGCTTTCTATCACATATGTATGATTGCTTTTGGATTCCATCCCAAAGTCACTCAAACATTATTCTTTTCCTTTAACTATTAAAAGAAAAACTTTTGATCTCTGAAGTATTTATCTTCTGAAGATGTACAATGGATATTGGAGATTTGGCCTTACGCAAGTTTCTGTAGATATATTTTCTTAAATGTAAGTGTTAAGTTAGTATTTTTGTTTGTTTTAAAGTACCACTGTGCTATCTTATTCTTTCTTTTAGTTGAAAGTTGTTCTAGCTCCTTGCATAGAGACCTTGATTCTTCTGGATCGACTTTGCTACCTGAAAGAGCAGGTATGTTATGTTAATTTTAAATGCATAACAAGTATCTTTATTAAATCCAGTAATATCGATCTGCTTATAACTACAATAACTTTCTTTCTCATAGTTAATAAGATAATTTTCTTGTTATATTTTCCAAGTTTAAATAGTCTTTCCATCTCTTTTGAAACAAAAGCATATGTACAACAGATGTTTCCCCAAAAAGTGCTATAATAAAGTGTACATTCTTTTTAATTGTATGGTAGTTACTATACAGTAGACAATGCACATAACCATCATATGTGACATACTATACAGCTAGGACATCAACATAAAGGATATCATTTATATGTTTTACTTTGTAAGAATCAGCTTTTAATTCATTTTTGAATTTGGGGACATATGTACTCCACAGTACAGAAATTTCTTTCTAATCATTGCTTCCGTTTTCTCAGTCTTACTTGTTTTATCTATGTTGAATGACTAGAAAAATGATTTTTTGGTTTATCTTTGGGGAAAATGTGTTTTTCAGATTCTAGACTAAGCTGTAATCAAAATTAGGTTTTTGAGCTGTTTAATCCCATTTGTAGATTAAGCCCTATGTTTTCACTATAAGCTCTTTAATATTTCTTTTATCATATGAAGAGCTTTACTTCTTTTCAGCAAACTACTTGGAACAAGTGGATTTTAATAAATGATATTTTTACAGAGAAAAGCAGTTTTTAAATATTTGGATAATTATATACTTTGCTAAGCTACTAACTAACTCAAAATCACTGGAAACTTTTGCTTTTCACCTTGGTAGTTCACAGAATTAGGCTTATTTTACTAGGTACTCATCATTTTCCTTTTCAAAACAATTTCCAGTGACCTAAATAAAATAAGTAGGCATAACAGTATGTACCGAGTTTAACTGGTAATGTAGTGATAGAAATCCTGCGGTTGTTCATTTGATAATATTTTAAATAATATTCTGGTTATAAAAGTAATACATATTTAATGTTAGAAAATTTTAAGTGAAGAATATCAAAAAGAAAATTGGGCGTAACTATAATCTCACCTTTCAGCATTAGCTCTTAAATTATTATTTTTCAAGAGCTTTTAATATACATGTGTTGCATGTGTATGTATGAGCACGTTATTTCTACTTTAATTAAAAATGGAATCAGATTATAAATACAGCTTCTCATCTAATTTGTTTCATTTTTTATTTGGATTTTTTCTGTCTCATTAAATGCACTATAGAAGCTGAATGATGTTTCACCATATAATTTATTTGAGTGATACCCAGTTGTCTTTGGCCATTTTCACTTTTTCCAGTTGTAACAAGGAGTAGCCTGGTGTTTCACTCCCTACGTACATCTTTAATTATTTCATCAACATAAAGTCCTGAAGGTGAAATTCTAATTTTCTAAATTAAATTAAGTAAATTTGTTAATTTTCTTCAACAAAGAGCTCTCATATTCTAGTAGATAGTCTAACATCTCTCATTTGTATCTTCAACAAACAGTTGTGTATTTAAATCACTTATCAATTTACAGGATAATTTCATGTGGTCTGCGCTTGTGAGGTTGTTTGATCCTGTGAAATCTCCCAGGTGTTATGCCATTATTGCCCTGAAGAAGCAGCAGTGATTTCAATTGAAGCAAGGTATTAGCTATATCTCTTTGTGGAATCTTTTGCTAATTGTGTTTTTCTAAACATGTTATGTAAATATTTGAAAAGCATTGTTATATATCTTAAATAGATAATAAAACAATAGCTAAAGTAGAATGCCTTAATCCATTTCCATTGTCAAAGCATACATTAATTTTTTTAATATACATTTATTTATTTTAATTGGAGGCTAATTACTTTACAATATTGTATTGGTTTTGCCACACATCAACATGAATCCGCCATGGGTGTACACATGTTCCCCATCCTGAACCCCCTTCCCTCCTCATGAAAATATTACAAAAGGATTGACCTACATTTCTGAATTAGTACATCCCTGCTGCTGCTGCTGCTGCAAAGTTGCTCCAGTCGTGTCTGACTCTGTGCGACCCCATAGACAGCAGCCCACCAGACTCCCCTGTCCCTGGGATTCTCCAGGCAATAACAATGGAGTGGGTCGCCATTTCCTTCTCCAATGCATGAAAGTGAAAAGTGAAAGTGAAGTCGCTCAGTCGTGTCCGACTCTTCGGGTCCCCATGGACTGTAGCCCACCAGGCTCCTCTGCCCATTGGATTTTCCAGGCAAGAGTACTGGAGTGGGGTGCTATTGCTGTCTCCGAGTACGTCCCTAGGACATTATAATCCGGGCCTTGTTTCCTGTTCAATATTAGAGACTTCTGCTGTTTACTGCATATCACATTTTGATGTTTTACTGACTTAACATATGAAAGGTATAGTTATACTTACAATAAAACTAGTTGGTCCTGAAGATCATTAGCATTTTCTTTCACATTTTGGAAGGAGTTTTCATGTTATCAGGAAGGAAAAAGTCATACTTAAATAAATACCCAGGGAACAGGCCAGATATTAAAAGTCCTTATTATAAAGAATATTTTATACTCTGTTTTAGTCTAAATTACATGAGGAAGTATTCTGTGTCCTTAAAGGAATATGCTTCTTGTAACTGAGATACTCACCTTGAGGATTCTTTTTTTTTAATTAATTTATTTTAATTGGAGGCTAATTACTTTACATTATTGTGCTGACTCTTGCCATACATTGNTTTTAAAACATTCTCATAAATTCCATTAACCAATGAAGACTTCCCATTTTTTAATAATCAGAGAGAAATGAGTGATATCAGCATCAAATTAGCATGAGATGATCTGTACGATCACACTGAGATAAGTTGTCAGCAAAAAGAAAAGAAATATAATATTTTGGTAGGACTTTATACACATGAAATCCCACTGAACTGTATGTAGACCCTCATCTCATAAAAACCTGTCTCTTATACACATCTCCTTCCTCCCTACCCCATCCCTCTGGGTTGTCCTAGAGCATCGGCTTTGGGTGCCCCACTTCATGCATCAAACTTGCACTGGTCGTCTGTTTTACAGATGGTAATATAAATGTTTCAGTGCTATTCTGTCACATCATCCCACCCTCGCCTTCTCCCACAGAGTCGAAAAGTCTGTTCTTTACTCACTCTAAGGATTCTTGGGGCTTTGCATCTTACAAAAACAAACGATGAGTTGGCACTTAATGAATCATCTGGTGCTGTGTAAAAAGTCAAACTAGGAAAAGCAGGAGTGAATTGGAGAAGACTAGTACTCTGCTCAAAGTGGTGCAGAGTCCTTTCATTAGCAGAAAGCTTGAGGTTTCTGATTTGCACAGAAGTGGACAGGTGGGGAGAAAAAAGACTGCATAAGATTTTTCCAGGAGCAAGAGTAACTGCTTTCTTAAATTTTAGAATCTATCCACAGGTGAGAATAACTTTTTGCTTTGGGTTGTGATACTGAGTTTGTAACTAGTGTATATGTGAAAAGATCCTGATGCTGGGAAATAAATGTGAAAATACCCTGGTGTTGCATATATGTGTGTATATATACTATATATGTGTGTGTGTACACATACGTACTTCTGTATATGTATATACACATATATACATATACATAATACATGTACATATATAAGTATATATGTAAAAAGACCCAGGCAACCAGTATATATTAGAAAAGACCCTGATGCTGGGAAAGATTGAAAGCAGGAGAAAAAGGAGATGACAAAGGACAAGATGGTTGGATGGCATCACCAACTTGATGGACATGAGTTTGAGCAGGCTCCAGGAGATGGTGAAGGACAGGAAAGCCTGGCATGCTGCAGTCCGTGGGATTGCAAAGGGGCAGACACGACTCAATGGCAACAGCAATATATGGGAATGGTCAGGCGCTTTGTATACTGAGTAAGATACTGGGAAAATTAGCCATTTTTCAAGCTCTTTATGCTGAGAGTTTTGAACATATACAGAAGTGGAGAATAGATTATAATAAAGCCCCATGTACTCATCACAGACTTCAATAATTAGAAGCATTTACCAATCTTGTTTCATCAGTACATGCATGAACATGCACACATACACACTTGTCACACGTACCCCCCTTCCATGGAGAATTTTAAGGCAGATCTCAGGCAACTGGTTATTTTACCTAAATACTTTCGTGTATATTTCTAAGTTAAGGATTTTTTTCCCATAGTAATCTATCACTTTCATCAAGAGGCTTTTTAGTTCCTCTTCACTTTCTGCCATAAGGGTGGTGTCATCTGCATATCTGAAGTTATTGATATTTCTCCTGGCAGCCTTGATTCCAGCTTGTGCTTCTTCCAGCCCAGCGTTTCTCATGATGTATTCTGCATAGAAGTTAAATAAGCAGGGTAACAACATACAGCCTTGCCATACTCCTTTTCCTATTTGGAACCAGTCTGTTGTTCCATGTCCAATTCTAACTGTTGCTTCTGACCTGCATATAGGTTTCTCAGGAGGCAGGTCAGGTGGTCTGGTATTCCCGTCTCTTGAAGAATTTTCCACAGTTTCTTGTGATCCACACAGTCAAAGGCTTTGGGATAGTCAGTAAAGCAGAAATAGATGTTTATGAATGTGAGAGTTGGACTGTGAAGAAAGCTGAGTGCCGAAGAATTGATGCTTTTGAACTGTGGTGTTGGAGAAGACTCTTGAGAGTCCCTTGGACTGCAAGGAGATCCAACCAGTCTATTCTGAAGGAGATCAGCCCTGGGATTTCTTTGGAGGGAATGATGCTGAAGCTGAAGCTCCAGTACTTTGGCCACCTCATGCAAAGAGTTGACTCATTGGAAAAGACTTTGATGCTGGGAGGGATTGTGGGCAGGAGGAGAAGGGGACGACAGAGGATGAGATGGCTGGATGGCATCACTGACTCAATGGGCATGAGTCTGAGTGAACTCCGGGAGTTGGTGATGGACAGGGAGGCCTGGCGTGCTGCGATTCATGGGGTCACAAAGAGTCGGTCACAAGAGTCACAAAGCGACTGAACTGAACTGAACTGAACTGGTTCAGTTCAGGATCTAAGCAGGGTTCACACGTTTGCATCTGATTGATGTGTGTCTTTAAGTTACTTTTTTATTCTCTTTCCTCGTGTTGTTTTCTATATGAGTAACTTTCTCAGGAGCAGAAAACCTTTCCAGGCTACTTTCTTTCCTTTCATAATTTTACTTCTATGTAAAATTTTAAACTTTTTCCTAAAGTTCAAATATCCATATAACATTTGTTCCTCCTTATAATAAAGAAAAAAGAGGAACCTTATATGGATAAATCTCTGTTTAGTATTACATATGTTTTAATACCGAGGAAACTATGTAGTAATTTCCCAGTGTTTTAAAACATTCTCATAAATTCCATTAACCAATGAAGACTTCCCATTTTTTAATAATCAGAGAGAAATGAGTGATATCAGCATCAAATTAGCATGAGATGATCTGTACGATCACACTGAGATAAGTTGTCAGCAAAAAGAAAAGAAATATAATATTTTGGTAGGACTTTATACACATGAAATCCCACTGAACTGTATGTAGACCCTCATCTCATAAAAACTGCCATTTAAGAGCTCATTTACAAGTTGAACTAAAGAATGGTGCATTGGCAAGAGCACTAGTTCTGACAGTTGGTATCTGGTAGATTTAAAGCAAAACTTTTAATATTTCTGAGCCTCATTTGTAAAGTGGGGGTTTATTTAATATTCGCTTTATTAACATTTATTGAATGCCTGTCTTCCCAGATGTCTCAGTGGTAAAGAATCCACCTGCCAATGCTGGAGACATGGGTTCGATCCCTGGGTCAGGAAGGTCCCCTGAAGGAGGAAATGGTGACCCACTCCAGTATTCTTGCCTGGGAAATCCCGTGGACAGAGGAGCCTGGCAGGCTACAATTTGTGGGATCACAAAGAGTCAGACATGACTGAGCATGCATGCATGCGTAATTGAATGCCTACCATGTGTCAGGTATATGTAGGCACTGGCAGTGTGGGGACAGACAAGAAATGTCTCTGTCCTCAAAGCATTCAGTGAGGAAGACAATGAAATTATAATTACAGGAATTAATACTACAATTACTGGACATGGCTGAGAGGATCATGGCATAGGATTCTTTAGGGCATCTTTAGATCAATACACTTGGGGGCAAGAGGGAATCAGGAGTGTTAGTACCATAGTTTGGATTCATGTAAATTAAGTTGTGTCCTTCCCTAAGTCACTTAACTATTTGGTGTACTTCAATTTTCTCATCTGCAGAAATAACGGAAGAATAGAATTTACTCCAAGTATGTTAGGAGAGTTAAAGGAACAAGTATGTGTCATTGAACTCCCCCAAAACATCTCCAGGCACCCTGTTTATCAAGCTAAATTAAGTTTATTAGAATTCTCTGCAGTAAGAGGAAACTCCTCCTGGACAGTCTCTGAAGGGGAAGTCAGGGGGAGGATATTTGTAGGATTTCAATGTCTGGGCTCAAGTAGTTTAAGGTAGCTTTTTTAAGGTGGAGAACAGACAGGGATTTGGGAAAGTTCCTGACCTGATACAGATTTTATGGTTAATACCTATAGCAGGATGAGGGTCTCAAAGCATGTCTTGATGATAAGTAAACTGTTGCTTGATAAGTTAACTCTTTGCCAAGGTGAACAGATTGTTTATCTGAGATAAATTAACATATGGGAATTTCCTGAAACAAACAATGAAGTTATTTATTGCTTTATGGTCTTATCTTCCTTGGGCAGAGTTTTCTTGTCACAAATAAATCGTGTTGACACAGGTGGTCTCAGTTCTTAGACTCCATAGCTTTGTCAGATGAGTACAGATGGTTGCAGTTCTCCTTGTAAAGTACTTAATTCCTGGCACATAATGCATAATATAAAAGCAATAGTTGTGGTTTTTAAGTGTCCTAGAGGGAGACAAATGGAAGCTTAACCGTCTTTATAACAGTGATTTTTGTAGGGAAAAAAAAAAGTGTTTTGTAGGGAAAAAACAGTGATTGTATCTATAGGTATAAATGCCTAGAGTTATACAAAAGGCTTTCTATACCACATAAATCTGATTGTTCTTTAATTTGTGCTTCTTGCTACTGTACATAATTATTACTATTATTACACTTTTTAACATGCATAGTTATTCCAAAGTCTTTGCACGAGTCATGTGGTTTCATTTTTACCAAGGTGGCTAAGAGCTAAATTGAACGTATTTTTAAATACTTGTTTTTATTTTTTTTAATTGAAGTATAGTTGGTTTATATATTATATGCTACAGGCATACAACATAATGATTAACAATTTTTAGATGTTATACTCCATTTATAGTTGTTATAAAGTATTGTCTGCATTTTTCTGCTGTGCCAATCTGATCTCATCACTTAATGGCAAATAGAAGAGGAAAAAGTGGAATCAGTGACACATTTTATTTTCTTGGGCTTTAAAATCTCTGCAAGCAACTGCAGCCACAAATTAAAAGATGCTTGCTCGTTGGTAGGAAAGCTATGACAAACCTAGACAGCATATTAAAAAGCAGTGACATCACTTTGCCAACAAAGGTCCGTATAATCCAAGCTATTGTTTTTCCAGTAATCATGTCCAAATGTGAGAGTTGGACCAAAAAGAAAGCTGAACACCGAAGAACTGATGATTTTGCATTGTGGTGCTGGAGAAGACTCTTGAGAGTCCCTTGGAATGCAAGGAGATCAAACCAATCAATCCTAAAGGAAGTTAACCCTGAATATTCATTGGAAGGACTGATGCTGAAGCTGAAGCTCCAATACTTTGGCCACCTGATGTGCAGAGCCATCTCGTTGGAAAAGACCCTGATGCTGGGAAAGATTGAAGGCAAAAAGAGAAAGTGTCAGGAGAGGAGATGGTTAGATTGTGTGTGTGTGTGTGTGTGTGTGTGTGTGCATGCGCACATGTGTGTGTATGTATATATGTACATACTTATGTTTATATATATAATATTTCTATATGCCTCATTTTTTCCTTCCAGTTTTATTGAGATATAGTTGATATCCAGTACTGTTTAAGGTATACAGCATGATTTTCCTTAAATTCATGAAATATTTACCATATTATTTAGTGAACATCTGTCATTTCATATAGACACAAAATTAAGGAAATAGAAAAAAATATTTCCTTGTGATAAAATCTTTCAGGATTTACTCTCTTAAAAACTTTCATATATAACATGCAGCAATGTTAACTGTATTTAAGTTGTGTACTATATTTCGTAGTATAATATTTACTTATCTTATAACTGAGAATTTGTACCTTTTGACTGCCTTCATTCAGTTCCCCCTACCTTCCCTTGTAACCACAAATCTGCTCTCTTTTTCTATGAGTTGTTTGCTTTTAAAGTATAATTTATCTACAATTAACACTATGTCAGTACCTGTTACACAGCATAGTGATTTGATATTTCTGTACCGGTCAAGATGATCACCACAATAACTCCAGTTACAATCTGTCACCATTCAGAGATATCACATAGTTATTTTTCAGATTTAATTTGAAGTATAGTTGATTTACAATGTTGTATTAATTTTTACTGTACAGCAAAGTGATTGTCATATATGAATATACATACACACACATATATGGGCTTCCCTGGTGGCTGCCCTGGTGGCTCCTGCAGTGCAGGAGACCTGGCTTCAATCCCTGTGTTGGGAGGATCCCCTGGAGAAGGGAAAGGCTACCCACTCCAGTATTCTGGCCTGGAGAATTCCATGGACTGTATAGTCCATGGGTTCGCAAAGAGTCAGACACGACTGAGCAACTTTCACTTCATATATATAAAATATGGATGGTGGTGGCGTATGTGCTTGGTCATGTCCCAGTCTTTGCAGCGCCATGGACAGGAGCCCACCAGGCTCTTCTGTCCATGGTATTTTCCAGGCGGAATACTAGAACAGGTTGCCATTTCCTGCTCCAGGGGATCTTCCCAACCCAGGGATCAAGCCCACATCTCCTGGATTGGCAGGTGGGTTCTTTACCACTAGCACCATCTGCGAAGCCCATACACACATGCATTCCTTTTTATATTCTTTTCCATTTGTGGTTTATCACAGGATATTGAATATAGTTCCCTGTGCTGTACACTAGGACCTTATGGTTTATCCATTCTACATACAGTCATTTGCATCTACTAACCCCAAATTCCCAGTTCATCCCGCCTCCCCACCCCTCACTGTACATTTCATAACCATGACTCATTTGTTTTGCAATTGGAATTTTCTACTTCTTAATCTCCCTCACCTATCCTCCCCCTCCCTAACCTGCTCCCCTCTGGCAGTCATCTGTTTGTTGTCTGTAGCTATGAGTCTATTTCTACTTAGTTATGTTTGTTCATTTGTTTTGACATTTAGACTCCAAATATAAGTAAAATCATTCAGCATTTGTCTTACTCTGTCTGACTTACTTCAGCTAGCATAATACCTGCCAAATATATCCATGTTGTTGCAAGTGGCAAAATTTCATTCATTTTTTAGCTAAGTAATATTCCTGCGTGTGCGTGTGCGTGTGTGTGTGTGTGTGTGTGTGTGTGTGACATCTTCTGTTTCCATTCAGCTATTGACAAGCACTCAGGTTGCTTTCATATCTTGGCTATTGGCAGTAACGTGAACACAGGGGTGTATATATCTTTTAAAATTAGTGTTTTTGTTTTCTTCAGATAAATACCCAAGAGTGGAATTGCTATATCATATGGAAGTTACATTTTTAATTTCTTAAGGAGCATTCATCTGTTTTCCAGAGTGGCTGCACCAGTTTATATCTCCACCAAAGTGCACAAGAGTTCCCCTTTCACCACATCTTTACCAACATTTGTTATGTCATTTTTGATGATAGTCATTTCTGACAGGTGTGAGGTAGTACCTCATAGTGGTTTTCTTTGCATTTCTCTGATGATTGGTGATATTGATCATCATTTTTTCATGTTCCTTTTGACTATCTGTATATCTTCTTTGGAAAAACGTCTATTCAGATGCTCTGCCCACTTTTGATTAGGTGGTTTGGGAAGGGTTTTGATGTTGTTATATGAGTTCTCCGTATATTTTTCAATATCACCCCTTATTGGATATATCATATGCAGATATCTTTTCCCATCCAGTAGGTGACCTTTCCATTTTGTTGATAGTTTCCTTTGCTCTGAAAAAGCCTTTCCATTTGATGTCGTGCCATTCATTTATTTTTGTTTCCTTTACCTAAGGAGACATATCTAAGAAATACTACTAAGATCAGCGTTAAAGAGCTTTCTTCCTTTGTTTTTGTCTAGAATTTTTATGGCTACAGGTCTTACATTTAAGTTTTTAATCTATTTTGAATTTATTTTTGTACATGGTTTGAGAGAGTAGTCCACTTGAATTCTTTTGTATGTAACTGTCCAATTTTCCCAACACCATTTATTGAAGAGTCTGTCTTTTCCTCATTGTATATTTTTGCCTCCTTGGTTGAAGATTAATTATCCGTTTAAGTGCGGGTTCGTTTCTGGATTCTATTCTATTCCGTTGAGCTATGTGTCAATTTTTGTGCCAGTCCATATTGTTCTGATTACCGTGCCTTTATAGTATTTGGAATTGGGAAGGGTGATGCCTCCAACTTTGTTGATCTTTCTCAGGACTCTTTTTGCTACTCAGGGATTTTTGTTTTTTTCATACAAATTTTACAATTATATTTTCTGGTTCTGTGAAAAATGCCACTGATATTTTGATAAAGCTCCATATGCTTTATTTTTTAATTCATTCATTCATTTCATTTTTTGGCTGCATCTGGCCATCATTGCTTTGTGTGGGCTTTCTCTCGTTGTGGCATGTGGGAGCCGCTCTCCAGTTGCAGTGCATGGGGCTTCTCACTGTGGTGGCTTTTCCTGTTGTGAAGCACAGGCTTTAGGGGTGCAGGCTCAGTAGTTGTAGTTCATAGGCCCTGGAGCTCACTGGCTTTAGTAGCTGTGCCATGAGGGCTCAGTAGTTGTGGCCCGTGGGCTTAGTTGGTCCACAGCATGTGAAATCTTCCAGAAAGAGGGATCAAACCCATGTCCCCTCCACTGGCAAGCAGATTCTTAAACGCTATGCTACAAGGGAAGTCCACCTGTATGCTTTAAATTTAAGAAGTATACCTTTAAATAACTTTGGAGTCAAAGAAGAAAGTGGAAATGAGAAAATATCTTGACTAATAATGAAAATAATTGAATTATAATGAAGAAATTGCATTTTTGATTACACATAATGGTAACTTTTATTACAAATTACCCATCAAAATGTATGAGATAGTTAAACCATAATATAAGGAAACATTAACTGTGAATACATATTAGAAAATACAAGACCAAAAATCAAAAGATTAGTGGAAGGAAAATACACAGAGAGATAACTAACACTTCCAAAGTTGGTTTTTAGATTAAAAAAAAAAACTGTCACAACTCTGGCAAGAGTAATCAATAAAAAAATAATAAAACATAGGAATATAAAAGGGGACATCATTATAGATCTTACAGAAAAGAAAAAGGTAGTAAGAATAATATGAACTGCTTTATGCCAATACCTTTGAACATTTGTATAAAATGGAAATTTTTCTCAAAGAAATGCAATATGCCAAAACTGCCTCAAGAAGAAAAATAAAATGTGAATAATCATATAACTGTTATATTGAATCTGCAGGTAATCCTCTGTTAATTCCCTACATCTCAGCAAAAGTACTTTGTGGATGTTAAATATAACTGTTATCCACTGTCTTGTTGGTTTACAAGTAAAGCTTGAGGAGAAAGATTACAAAGCTATTGATAGTTCCTAAATTCAGGAGTTTATAGTCTAGTCATTGAAACACATATGTGAGGCGTATGGAAGAGTGAAGAGTTAGATAATGACATACCAGAGGAGACAAAGAAAGCGTCCACAGAAACACCCGGTGCTTTACCATGAACTGTGTCCTAGACTGCTGACTTCTGTCCCGTTCTTCCCCTTAGCTATAGTTTCCTTTAGGTTGTTTCTAAATGTGGTCAGTAGAATGGTTTGTTTTCATGGAGGAAAGGACTGTTTAAGAAATAATCTGCTGTGTGAAATATGTGCTCTGGTTAACCTGTGACCAAAGGAACTGAAAGTCTCCAAGCCTCCCTGATGATTTTTCTTGGCCAGTGATACTACTGGCTACATGTATGGGAATTTATTAGTTGATGTATTTATCTCAGTGGATTGCCTCGTGAAGTTTGCAGGTGTTCTGTCAGTGAAAGACCTTTTTTTTTTTTAATTGTACTGTTTTTGTTAGAATTTTCCAATGCACAATCCAGAATAAGAGAGTTAACACATTTCAGCACAGAAGAAAGTAGCATGTATTTAAACCTTACGGGAGGAAAAGCTTTTAACTTCTACTCAGACAGTTATGATTGAACATGCTGGATTTTAGAAAAATAGAGAAAGTGTGCAAGCTCCAACCTAAAATTCAACACATTGCTATCTATTTAGTCAGCATGGGATTTGGTGTGCATCAGCTGATCAGTTTGAACTAAATGCACACGTATTCTGAGTGAACTGCCTTCTCAGAAAAGAATCCAGTCTTCTAATACGGCTACAACTCTTTCAAGAAAAACAGTTGATGGTGGTTTTGCATTGAGCAAAATATACTCCAATAATGTGTTTCAAGGGAAAGATAAAACAGTTCCAGATCCATTTGATTATAACAACAGACATCTCTGGTGCTCTGGTGACTTCAGACCATTTCCAATTTTAGTAGACAATATAACTGTGCAGGTAAACCTCTGTGAATAAATGCATAAGGGACAGATTTTTAAATCATAGAGAAAAAAATGTTAGTGCTGTATTTCCACTTTAATTCAAAAAGACAGAAACTAAAATTGAGGGCCAAAGAGGGTTCATTTTTAATGTATAGGATGTTGGCCATCTTTCTAGTATATAAACAGTGTCTTTCAAGGCTCTGCATTTACATTCACGTTACCAGCTTATACAACATTTGGGAAGTCATTCCTTCACAGCAGGTTGTACTGTACTGAGGAATGATATTTAGTAGTTTTGAGGATCGACATTTACAGTGTAAGAACTGAAAATTTTTGCAAGGTAAATGGTTTTCTTGGATAACTTTTCTCTTATTAACAGCAAATAGTTATTGCTCTTGAAAATAAGCAAATTTGAATTTTTTAAATATGCTTCATATTTTAGATCTCCAGCACAGTTTTAATATGCACTTTTGTTAATGATATTACTGGTAATGTGTTTTCATTCTAATAAATTGGTTGCAGATGCTCAGAGAAAAAGGATTTCATTAAAATTGCGTGGTTAATAGCATACCTCCTACCTTTAAGATTAATGAAACAATAGTAAATTCAACCAAAATCTCCTTACTGGTCTATTATTATGAAAATTAAAACTTTATATCTCTTGGAGTTTTGTTTAGTTAAGGAAATAAAGCAATATTACAGAGCTTCTGAAGGTCATAGTAGCCTAGTGGAGTTACATCAAATATACATTTATGTCAGAGAAGGCAATGGCACCCCACTCTAGTACTCTTGCCTGGAAATCCCATGGATGAATCCCATGGTATTCATTTTAATTTAAAAATAAATCTCAAGTTATTTACTAAAAATAGACCTAAAGTAATTGCTAATTATTCAGTACAACTGCTTTGACATTTTACATATTGTGTATACAAGGGCCACCCCAGAAGAATCAAGAGTGGGGATTTTATAAAGAGGCCTGTACATGAAATTTGAAAATTCCAAAGAAAATTTCAAAAACAACTAACCAAATAGATGACTGACTGCATAGCATAATGTTAGAGCAGCAACATTGCAAACAGCCTGTGGGCGTAGCAATGCTTAAAACTTCAACATGTGTGGTAAAGAGTGTATCTCTTGGTTACCAATACTGATCTTTCTGGACATCAGTGATAAATTAAAGTTGTAAGAAAATATTCCAATATATAACACTTCTTACATTGAAGTCCATGTGAATGGCATGCTTACATGTCCAAAGATTAGCTTCCAGCCATAGAAATAATATGGGAAGCAAAGACTAAGCCGGAAATTCCCTGCATCACATTTTTCTTTTTCCTTGAAATAAGCTGAGCTTAAGAGTCCTATTACTCAGAAATGGACTCTGCAGACCACCAGCATCAGCGTCACCTGGAAACTTGTTAAAAATGCAGAATCTGAGTCCCTACCCAAAACCTACTCAATCAGAATTGGTATTTTTAAGGCGATCCTAAAGTGCTTAACATTTAAGAAGACACATTCTTTAAGGCTCCTCTGAGATACTTTTATGCCCAAGAACACACAAGACATCGCCAGGCCCCATAGTGTCTGCTGCATTTCAAGGTTAGAGAGCGTGCAGATCCCCAGGGGACTCACAGATCTGCCTGAAGTGGAGCACATTTTGACTCATGCACAAGAAGTCTATATCTAAGAAAGAATACCTACCAAAGAATAAATACAAAGGAGAGCAGAATTTCACAAATCCCTTCTGAGTGCAACTGACTTTTAACAGACATTACCCCAACAAGACTTGTTAATAAATTTTGGGATTGAATTGTGGAATATTTTGCAGCCATTTTTCAACTGACTATGGCTGTCTTTTTAATATAATGTCAAAGATTTAATTTGAAAATAAAATTTAAGAATGTGAAAATGTTCTGTATTATCTGTATGTCCACCATAAAACTCTAACTTATATACATATAGCTTGGGAACAACTCTTCAGAAGGCCTTCAAATCTTTTGATAGACCCTCCACATTCTATACTGTACTTTTCCTGTTTATCTCTGATTATGGTATCTTTCACCCATGTGATCTTTTCTGGAAACAAAATTAGCAAGCCAGTAGGCATTGGAATTTGCACAGAAGTTATTTAAAAAGTCAAGATACAGTGAGTCTTTTGAGGCAAACAAATCAGGTTCCTGAGCTAAACCTCAAATTGCTCTAACATACAAGCTATCATTTGTACAAATCCATGAGAAATGAATGAAGAATTTGGCTCTCAAATAATATGGTCATGCCATTTAGAACTTTTTACTTTGTTTTTAAAAAATGAAGAAAATATAGTTAAATTACTTATATTCCCACCACCAAGTAGTTATTTTTATTCAGTTCAAATATATTTATTGTTTACATTTGCCTTAACAGTCAACATGCCATTTATATTCTGCCTCTTTTACTTAACATTATGTAACAAATGTTTCCCCATGATTCTACACTGCCTTCATCATGATTAGTTTTAATGACCAAATGCATTGTATACATTAACTATTTAGGAATTCTGCTTTTTCTTGAGCCAGGGATGAATTTCCCTTTTTTAAACAAATATATGGGACATTTGGATTTAGTTCTTTTCATAAAAGTTGCCAGTTTGGGAAATCATTGATGGTTAAACATAGAATCCACAGACAATTTCGTAACAATGAAGTGCAAACCCTGAATAGGATCCTGCCTCCATATTTATACATCAAATACAAGGAAACATAGGCAAGCAATATACTAGTGACTAGGGGTCGCAAAGAGTCGGACACGACTGAGCGACTGAACTGAACTGAACTGAGACAGAAACCAGTTCAGATAACTGAAGTCTATATAAGTGGGCCAATAAATTAAACTCAAACATAACCTCCAAAAATGCACAAATGACCAGTCACCAAATACAAAGAGCTTTTCTATATCCCTTTATTTGATTATTTTTAAAAAAATAACCTACAATTTATTCTTTGCTGCAAATCCTGTTTTTCTCCACCCAAAGTATCCATCCACCTCATCTAGTAAATGCTAAAAGCATATAGTTTAACTGGAATTATGAACAGACAGAGAAGTCCAATTTAAACAGATGTCATAATAAAAAAAAAATTTACCCCACTTACATGTATTAGTTAATAGATGTCAAAATGGCCAATTTGACAGGAAGAGAAGAAGGAGCCACTTCAGTTACAGATTTCATGAAATCTGCCCGCCCCCCCCCCCACAATAGTTCCTCTTATATGCAGTCCAAAGGTGTTGCATAAGCCCCTTCCTGGCAAGCAGGGATACATCATCAATTTCTTTGACAGTTCTGAAAGTCTACTATTCAAATTGCTCTTTCACCATCACAGTCTCCATGGAAAGCTCCAATATGTTAACATAATTCCAGATTCACTATTCTCAAGTGTGCTGGCATCTGAGAGCTCTCTCTGAAGGAGTCTTCTTGAATGGCCAGATCTGTTTTAAAAATTTTAGGGGTGACTCCAACTTTATGTTTCTCTTATATACATACATACCATTAAACAGAGTGTCCTTGGCAACTACTCAAATTTTAAAAGGTTTTTTAAACTCCAAATGACATGATGGATTATAATAATAATGCCAACTAAATATTTATTGAGTGCCTACTCTGTGCTTGGTGCTGTTCTAAGCATTTTATATTTATTAACTTAGTTAATCCTTATAACAATCCTAAGAGGAAGGGACTATATTATTTCTGTTGCTTTACTGAAGGGAAAATTGAAATAAAGAGAGGTCAGGCAACTTGCTCCAAGTAAGAGGAAGCATGAGAATGGTAAAATCAAGGTTCAAATCCAGGCATCTGGTTTCAGGGTCCAACTACTTAAGCACTACAAGTAATGTCTCACCTCTTGATTGTTTAAGTGTCTTCTGTGTTGTCTTAATTTTTTCAGCTTCCTCTTGAGAAAATCCAGATATTGGTGGGTGCATAACCCTAAAAACCTCAAGTAATTGATTCTTCCTTGGTTGTCCTACTTCTAAAGGGTGGGTCTCATAATCTACCAATCAGACAGAACAATTTTTGCAAATGGCCAGAAAAATATTTGTTTTGTTTCTTAGACACCTAAAAAAGGTTTCAATATTAAAAGGAAAGGGCTCAGATGGTAAAAAATCTACCTGTGGTGTAGGAGAACCAGATTCAGTCCCTGGGTCAGGAAGATCCCCTGAAAAGGGAATAGCAACCCACTCTAGTATTCTTGCCTGGACAGAGAAATCTGATGAGTTTCAGTCCATAGGGTTGCAGAGTCAGACACGACTGAGCAACTAACACTTTAATACTTTCAAAATCATAAGTGATCTTAAACTTTATGCCCAAAATAATAATATTTTCTTTATTTTTTTTATATTGGAAAATTAAAGCTGAAAGTTCGGTCATTTTTTCCAAAAATAACTAAACGTGGGGTGGGAAGTGCCAAAACTCAAATGACAATTATGGACAAATATTTCGAGAAAGCCACTCCATGACATGTCTGGAACAAGGCAGACAAGAACATTCTCAACATCTCTCTTCTGACTAATATGTTATTGCTACTTTGTAACAGAGACTACTTTCAGCCCACTTTAATTCTCCTGACTTCTAGATTAAAAAAAAAAAAAAANTCTATATAAGTGGGCCAATAAATTAAACTCAAACATAACCTCCAAAAATGCACAAATGACCAGTCACCAAATACAAAGAGCTTTTCTATATCCCTTTATTTGATTATTTTTAAAAAAATAACCTACAATTTATTCTTTGCTGCAAATCCTGTTTTTCTCCACCCAAAGTATCCATCCACCTCATCTAGTAAATGCTAAAAGCATATAGTTTAACTGGAATTATGAACAGACAGAGAAGTCCAATTTAAACAGATGTCATAATAAAAAAAAAATTTACCCCACTTACATGTATTAGTTAATAGATGTCAAAATGGCCAATTTGACAGGAAGAGAAGAAGGAGCCACTTCAGTTACAGATTTCATGAAATCTGCCCGCCCCCCCCCCCACAATAGTTCCTCTTATATGCAGTCCAAAGGTGTTGCATAAGCCCCTTCCTGGCAAGCAGGGATACATCATCAATTTCTTTGACAGTTCTGAAAGTCTACTATTCAAATTGCTCTTTCACCATCACAGTCTCCATGGAAAGCTCCAATATGTTAACATAATTCCAGATTCACTATTCTCAAGTGTGCTGGCATCTGAGAGCTCTCTCTGAAGGAGTCTTCTTGAATGGCCAGATCTGTTTTAAAAATTTTAGGGGTGACTCCAACTTTATGTTTCTCTTATATACATACATACCATTAAACAGAGTGTCCTTGGCAACTACTCAAATTTTAAAAGGTTTTTTAAACTCCAAATGACATGATGGATTATAATAATAATGCCAACTAAATATTTATTGAGTGCCTACTCTGTGCTTGGTGCTGTTCTAAGCATTTTATATTTATTAACTTAGTTAATCCTTATAACAATCCTAAGAGGAAGGGACTATATTATTTCTGTTGCTTTACTGAAGGGAAAATTGAAATAAAGAGAGGTCAGGCAACTTGCTCCAAGTAAGAGGAAGCATGAGAATGGTAAAATCAAGGTTCAAATCCAGGCATCTGGTTTCAGGGTCCAACTACTTAAGCACTACAAGTAATGTCTCACCTCTTGATTGTTTAAGTGTCTTCTGTGTTGTCTTAATTTTTTCAGCTTCCTCTTGAGAAAATCCAGATATTGGTGGGTGCATAACCCTAAAAACCTCAAGTAATTGATTCTTCCTTGGTTGTCCTACTTCTAAAGGGTGGGTCTCATAATCTACCAATCAGACAGAACAATTTTTGCAAATGGCCAGAAAAATATTTGTTTTGTTTCTTAGACACCTAAAAAAGGTTTCAATATTAAAAGGAAAGGGCTCAGATGGTAAAAAATCTACCTGTGGTGTAGGAGAACCAGATTCAGTCCCTGGGTCAGGAAGATCCCCTGAAAAGGGAATAGCAACCCACTCTAGTATTCTTGCCTGGACAGAGAAATCTGATGAGTTTCAGTCCATAGGGTTGCAGAGTCAGACACGACTGAGCAACTAACACTTTAATACTTTCAAAATCATAAGTGATCTTAAACTTTATGCCCAAAATAATAATATTTTCTTTATTTTTTTTATATTGGAAAATTAAAGCTGAAAGTTCGGTCATTTTTTCCAAAAATAACTAAACGTGGGGTGGGAAGTGCCAAAACTCAAATGACAATTATGGACAAATATTTCGAGAAAGCCACTCCATGACATGTCTGGAACAAGGCAGACAAGAACATTCTCAACATCTCTCTTCTGACTAATATGTTATTGCTACTTTGTAACAGAGACTACTTTCAGCCCACTTTAATTCTCCTGACTTCTAGATTAAAAAAAAAAAAAAACAGTCATTGAATGTCCCTAGCTTTTTTACAACCTCCATTTCAAAACTGTATACCTTGTGTTTTTAAATCCTCACTACAACCTTGCACTACAGCCCAAATCCTGTAAGAAGCTTCTGAAAACTCTTCTCTTACTGAGACAACCCACGATTCTCCTGGAGTGCGTCTCTGCTGGCTTTAGTAAGAGAGATAAATCTAACCTGGATGGCAGTTTTGTTCTTAGTCTTCTCGGTTGATGGGCTATAAAAGTTTCTAGATTGTCTTGGTGGAAGTTGGTGCTGAAGTACACTGAAGAACAGTATCAGGGAGAAAATAAATTCTGTTTCAGATATGTTGTGTGTAGGATGCTTTTGAGAAATTCAAGTAATATGAAAGAAGCACTGGTTCAAAAGAGTTTGTAGAACAAAGGGGGAGCCTGGATGCAAATTTCGAAGTTATCAAGAGATAGGTGTAAATTAAAGCCAGAACATGTATGAGATCACTCAGTACAAAAAGCATAAGAAGAGAATGAAGAAACTGAAACTCCAGTGTTAAGCTTCTGTAGAAGGCTGAACAGCAAAGGTGGCTGAGAAAGCACATCCAAAGATAAAGCAGAAAACCAGGGGCAGATCATCACATGAGTCAAGGAAGAGAATATCTCAAGGCCTATGGAGTAGCGAGTGATTGAAAATCATTTGAAAGATCAAGTAACAAGAGAATGGAAAATGTTCTCTTGGAGTCCATCATTGATACTTCTTGTGAGAGGTTTTTCAGAACTTTGATGAAAGCAGAAGTCAGAATGCGGAGAAGTATAAGGTAAGCTAAATGAAGAAAGAAGGATCTTTCAGTATGATTGTGCTGTAAATAGTGATTAAAAGAATTGGTTCTAGAGAGAGACTGATGGAGTTGAAATTTCTTCCATCACTAGCAGTGTGACCTTAGTGAGGTTACTTATTTCTGCTTCATTTTCTCCATCTGTCAACTGGAGGGGGGAAACAGTCACTGACTATATGCGGTTGTGAGCAGGAAGAGATCAAGTAACAGAGGTCCTTTTATATAGTAACATCTCAATAAGGACAAGCAACAAGTATTGGAAACACATGAGAGAGTATGACTTCTTTAGGGACTTGAAATTTGATGAATGAGAATAGTGAGTATGGAGATAATAACAGCCAGGTTGAAGGGGTCCCAAACATGGAAGCCTTGAGTGCTATACATTTCCTCTCAAGACATAAAGGTTTATTGAGGGAATTTAGGGAGAGAGTGATGTGACTATAGGTCTATTTTAGAAAAGTCACTGTGACTGTATAGCCTACAGGATAAATTAGAGTAGAATTCATTGACGGCCAGGACAGCAGTTAGAAGCTCATTTCAAAAACCTAAATGAAAAGAGGCAATGCCTTGATTAAGGCAGAGGAAGTAGAAATGAAAAAAAGACTTAAGGAGAGAAAATTATTATGACCTGATTACTGGTTATATATTGTAAGTGAGAGGTCTAGGATACTCACCCTTCACCTCCCAACACGTTGCTGATGTGGGTAGCTAGCTGAATAGTACAGTAATTTACTGAGAAGGAGGAGGAGTCTGTGAAGAAAGAGAGGTCTAATGGATGCTTGGGAATTAGGGGTTTCTTATCGTTCAATTTTGGATTTGCTGGGCTTGGAGACTACCCAGAGATTAAAGATATGCAAACTAGAACTCTTAGGAAAGTTTCAGCTTAAGATCCGTAAGTGGTTATTTAAGTCATGAGTGTCCAAGTGGTTACTGAGGAGGACTATCTCGAGAGAGGAGTATTGAAAAAAATGTTATGCAGAGATTTATCTAGGAAAATATTGGTTGACAGACAGATGTTCAATCTTTTTGAAAATTTGGTGGAAGACCAATGATGGCAGCTGCCAGAGCCAGTTAACATCCTCAAATGGGCTGCTTTAGTTCAAAAGCAGAGAATCAACGATGAGACTAAGAGTGGGCGCCAGGGAGAAGACTAACCCCTCTCTCCTCCATTCAGCCTCTCAGTGTCTCCTTGTGGTCCACGTGATGTCAGAAAATCAGCATCCTGCACTGGAGAGGCTGACAGGTGGTTCCTTTAAAAGTAGCCAAGCTTCAGGAGGCATGTGTTAAATGAGAAACGTGATGGCATAGGGTCGTTGGTTTTCTGTGAAGAAGGATTTCCACATGCTCTTGGTGGAAAGGACAGCAGCAATGGGAGAGTGAGTGAGAAGCGGGAAGAAGCCAGTAGGTTAGATGTCAGAACACGAACAGCAAGATGATGGGCACTGCAGCTACTTTATCCTCTTGGGAAGGATGGCAAGGTGAAGGCAGGTAGTTCCGAGTTGTTGGTAACCCAAACCAAGGCCACGAAAGGCTTCTGTCTCCAGGCGTGATAGTCACCTCATCCCAGGCAGTAGATATTGCACACTTAGCCCAAGTCACAGCCTTTGCCTTACCTTTTTGCCTGGTGAGCCCTGCTCACAGTTCACAACCCACCTGAAATGTCATCTTTTCAGGAAAAACCAGGACTCCGGTGGAGCATATACCAGATAGCGGAAGGCTATTTTTAAAATAGTGGAAAATGACTATACTAAAATAATAGCAGTAACAACAACATTGAGTCATGAGTTGGGGAGGCTGTGTTCTTTCTGTTCCTGGTTTTGCCACCAGCTATGTGACCCTGGACAAGTGACTTCACCTCTTCAGGCCTGAGTTCTCTTATTCATATGATGAGAGAGTTTATTTAATGAGAGTCAGTGAGAGACATTGTGTTATGCGAATAATGAGCGAATTCATATAGTGAAAGCCAGTGAGTTCTGTGATACTTTATGAGTAGCCCGTGACACCATGGCCATTGCTGGGTGGAGAAGCAGCACGCATCCTGGCTGGGCTGCCCTAGCATGCTGTCAGGACTGGCAGAAACCCCTGCCAATGAATCAGCACCATGGAGCATTCCCAGAGAAAGCATAAAGCAAGCTACAAGCAGCCTCGCTTTCCTTGGTGAGTGCCCTCAGCAGCAGAGCCTGTTTGCTCTTAACAGGACTGGGATGGTTCCCTTACCTTGGATTTTCTAGGGGATCCACGGAGAAGGCAATGGCACCCCACTCCAGTACTCTTGCCTGGAAAATCCCATGGATGGAGGAGCCTGGTCTGCTACAGTCTATGGGATCGCAAAGAGTCGGACAGGACTGCACGACTTCCCTTTCACTTTTCTCTTTCATGCATTGGAGAAGGAAGTGGCAACCCACTCCAGTGTTTTTACCTGGAGAATCCCAGGGACGGGGGAGCCTGGTGGGCTGCCGTCTGTGGGATCACACAGAGTTGGACATGACTGAAGTGACTTAGCAGTAGCAGCAGGGGATCCATTTAGAATGTCTCAGAATCTGCAGGATCATTTGATTACCTGTTAACTCTTAGGGAGGTGAGGAGAAGTAAAGAAGTGAAGGGGAAAGGACTTTGCAGAGTGGACTTAGTGTCCTTTGTCAGCCTTTTCCCTTTCCTGCAGTTTACTCACATCACTTCTTCCCTCCCTCCCACAGTATTATTTAAAGAGATCCCATCTCCATTTTCTAAGGATAGTTCTGTTAATCTGTGCTCATAGGTCAAAACCCACTGCTCTAGTACTGAACAGGGGCAAATACCTAAAGTAAGAAAGTATATGTTTGAGAAGTGAGGAAAAGGGCAGCCGTCGCTAGACTGTATGTCCTGGATCAACATCAGCCTCCTTTTCCTTTATATTAGAAAGTTTGAGGTAAGGATCCTGGTGAAGGGGAAACCATAGTTCTACCTCTCCTCTTCCACCCCTCATTCACTGCCCCCTCACTCCCCACCATCCCAGCAGCTGGCATCCACATCACCAGATCTGCAGGATACTTTCTTATCTGTACAAGGTCTGCCATTGTTGAAGAATCCCTTCCACAAACTTACTTAAACTACAGATATCATTCAGCCCAACTAACCACAGTCTTCTCTCCTCACTCATATCTCTCCTCTCGAAGAGATGAACACAGCCAGCCATGTTTTACACCCGAGACTCTTGGGACCATAGGTGATTGGAATGGGAGTACACACCTGGTCAATGTATCCTGGATCCTTGACAGGACCTGGCCCTACAAGAAGAGTTAAACCAATCAGATTCTCCCTTTCTCAGAAATTTGAAATAGACAACAGTATGGGGTGAGAGTTGAAAGGTCAGTATATGAAGAGATTCTAGAGGCAGTTGTTTGATCATGTGAGCCCAAAGGTATGAGGGTCAGAAATTATGAATGAGCAGAGAAAGAGGTCCTTAGAGAGAAATAGATAAAACCAATACAAAGAGAGAATCAGAAAGGCCGAAAGATTCAGGGGGATGGAGAGAACGTATGACTTCCAAGCGTTGCTTCCCAGAAGCCAAAAGAGACACTTTGGCCTCCCATTGTCTGTTCTCTCTCTGCCCTCCATGACTCTTCTCTATTTGTCATTTAACTGTTGTTGGTCTGTTTAGTTGCTAAGTTGTGTCTGACTCTTTACAAGCCTATGGACTGTATCCTGCCAGGCTCCCCTGTGCATGGGATTTCCCAGGCAAGAATACTGGAGTGGGCTGCCATTTCCTCCTCCAGGGGATTTTCCTGACCCAGGAATTGACTCCACATCTGTATTGGCAGGTGGATTCTTTACTGCCCTGAACCACCAGGGAAGCCCCCTTTAATGGAAGCCTTTTCCATTGAAAATTCTACCCTTTGGCCTTTTTCAGTCCATGCAGGTGGTGCTAGTGGTAAAGAATCCCCCTGCTAGTGCAGGAGACATAAGAAACTCGAGTTCAATCCCTGGATTGGGAAGATCCCCTGAGGGAGGAAATGGCAACCCACTGCAGAATTCTTGTTTGGAGAATCTGGGCAGAGGAGCCTGGCAGGCTATAGTCCATTGGACAGAGGAGCCTGGCGGTCTGCAGTCCATTGGGTCGCAAAGAGTCAGACACAACTGAAGTGACTTAGCACACACACACACACTTTCCATGGGACGTGGTATTGGCTTCCAAAAGCCTATACCTGACGGTGCTCACGTCTGAATCTCTGCTAGCTCTCTCTCTCTAATCTCTCCACTGAGCTCTAGACCTGTTTTTTCATCTGCCTGATGGACACTGCCATTCCCCGTGGGCATTCCACCAGCACTTCAAAATCCACGTCTGAAGTCAAACTTATGGCCAAACCTACTCTTCCTCTAAAACTCCTTTTTAGTGAAAGAAACTTTCAGTGGAAAACTAAAGTAACCTTAGACTTCTGCTCCTGAGATCCACTGGAACATTCAGTTCAGTTGCTCAGTCACGCCCAACTCTTTGCAACCCCATGAACCACAGCAGGCCTCCCTGTCCATCACCAACTCCTGGAGTCCACCCAAACCCATGTCCATCAAGTCGGTGATGCCATCCAGCCATCTCATCCTCTCTCATCCCCTTCTCCTCCTGCCCTCAGTCTTTCCCAGCATCAGGGTCTTTTCAGATGAGTCAGCTCTTCTCATGAGGTGGCCAAAGTATTGGAGTTTCAGCATCAACATCAGTCCTTCCAATGAACACTCAGGATTGATCTCCTTTAGAATGGACTGATTGGATCTCCTTGCAGTCCAAGGGACTCTCAAGAGTCTTCTCCAACACCACAGTTCAAAATCATCAATTCTTCGGTGCTCAGCTTTCTTTATAGTCCAACTCTCACATCCATACATGTCCTCTGGAAAAACCATAGTCCTGACTAGACAGACTTTCATTGACAAAATATCTCTGCTTTTTAATATGCTGTCTAGGTTGGTCATAACTTCCCTTCCAGGGAGTAAACATCTTTTAATTTCATGGCTGCAGTCACCATCTGCAGTGATTTTGGAGCCCAGAAAAATGAACATTAAGTCATAGTCATTCAGCCTCCAACGTTTCTCGTCACTGCTTCTTCTCCAGTCCCACTGCTACTGTCCTAAGCTCAGAGACTCATAACTGCCCTTTTGGTTTCCTTGGCATCAGTCTTCTGCCCTTGCTTATAACTCTTCTGTGGCTTTCCCATTTTCTTACAGGAAAACCCAAACTCTTAAGCTGTGGCGTCCAGTTCTTCCACGATGCTTTCCTGCCTACTTCATCCACACAGTCCTTCTCTGCACTCCCTCTAACCCCCGTTGCAAATGATTCAGACTTTCTGCAACTCCCACTGCATATCAAGTGTTGCCTCCATCTGGACTTTGCTCTCCCGGATCCTTCTTCCAGGAAGGCTAACATCCCTTTCTCTTCCTGTCAACACTTTCCTGCGTTGTTCTTCAGTATTTATGAGCCTGCCCCCACATTTAAATCCCTAGCCTTTTATTACATCCCAGCTCTACTCTGCACAGATGACTGTGACAGCACCCATATCATAGCACTTAATTTTGAAATGTTTGTATTCCTCTAGTCGACCTAGAAGGGCAGGAAATCTATCATTTTTACTGTTTGTCCTGTGCCTAGCAGTGAAAGCATCCAGAACATGCTGTAGAAAGGAAGGAAATGAATACCCTGATCCTCTGGGGGTGGGGTGGGGTGGTGGCGACCAGCTTACCCTCTAAAAAAAATAAACAATAATACCCAATAAGTGAGGTCATGAAATTTTATGGTCATAATTTAAAATGTCCTCCAAAAAGGAAAGAAAAAAATCTCTCCTACAGAGGGCAAAAAAGGGCACCATCCTTTTCCTCAGAAAGTGTAGTATCTCTTTGGCAGCTGGAAGTGGAAACCCCTCAAAGATAGGCAGCCTGTTTCTCATAATGATAACTGAGCAAGATGAAACGATTTCTTGAACTACATAAAAACACGCAAAAACACAAAGTTTTTTTTTCATCTGCATCCCTGTCTTATTGAGATGCGTGGGTGGGATTTGACCCATTGAGATCCTGGTAAGCAAGGTGAAAATAGAGCCCATCACGAAGGACAGGCAAGGCTCTGTCCCTGCTGCTAAAACTGCCAGAGCATCCAGTAGTCCCTAATTAGCTGAGCAGCCCCTGCTGCTAGCTGGCTTGAAGAAATGCTCAAGAACTGTTCAATAATTTCTGCTTAGGATGTAATAAATGGCTCATTTAATCCAGGTGGGAGAAGACTGCCGCCTCTCTAGCCTGGATCCCTGGGCTGACATGTGGAAGGAGAGACAGGGACTGTTAGTCTGTCCCCGAGTGTCCCTCCCGTGTGCACTGTGGTGTCTAAGCACCCGCTCGTATGTCATGCCCTAGTGCAGGAGAGGAAAAACTGGCTGAAGCCCAGGAGGCATGCTGAGAGAGCTCTTGAGTGGAAGTCAGAACTGAAAAAGGCACAGGGAATGGGGAGGCGCCCTTGTACCTAATAGCTTCTAGGGGAGGGAAGGACCTGAGAGAAGGAATATTCACCTGCCAGAATAAAATGGTGAATGCAAGCTGAATACATTCTCAAGAGTGGGAAGCCACTTGATTTCTGCTTTGTGAGGAAGATCGTTTTCCTGGGCATGTGCCGGGGGAGTTGGAAGGCAGGTAATCCATGTTTCCTCCCTTAGCCATTCTGCTGTTCCAGGACTGCAGGCAAATGTAAGTCTCAGACTTCCACAGGTTTCCTCGGTGTGAGTCTCTTCCCTGTCTGGTTAACACTTTCTCACTCTCCAGGTGTCCTCCTATGTGTCACTTACTGTGAGCTAACATTCTGCCCACACTTCCAAAGAAATGATGCTTTTGAACTGTAATTTTGGAGAAGACTCTTGAGAGTCCCTTGGACTGCAAGGAGATCCAACCAGTCCATCCTAAAGGAGATCAGTCCTGGGTGTTCATTGGAGGGACTGATGTTGAAGCTGAAACTCCAATACTTTGGCCACCTCATGCAAAGAGTTGACTCATTGGAAAAGACTCTGATGCTGGGAGGGATTCGGGACAGGAGGAGAAGGGGACGACAGAGGATGAGATGGCTGAATGGCATCATCAACTCAATGGACGTGATTTTGAGTGAATTCCGGGAGTTGGTGATGGACAGGGAGGTCTGGCGTGCTGCGATTCATGGGGTCGCAAAGAGTCGGACATGACTGAGCGACTGAACTGAACTGAACTGAACATTCTGCGCACACTTCCACCACCACCCCAACAAGGGGCCAGAGCACCATCTAGGTCACTGCACATCTAGGTCACTGCATGTGGTCGTGAGAGCACAGGAGCAGTATTGGCACGCCTCCTTCCTTATCTGCCCTCAATTCTGGGCTGAACTGACTCAAAGGCAAGAGCCACAAGAAAACCATTGACTCTCTAGATTCTGACATAGAATGTTATCCAGTCTCACATGTTTAATAAAGGCCTTGAACTTTAATTATCAATACAGATATATGTTATATATCATCATTATGTATGGTATAAGATGAAATAACTCAAAGCTGGCCATACTGCAACATTCTAAATGGAAGCATTAAAGACACTCTGAATGGACCACACAGGCTGGAGGACAGCCTAAGCAGTAGATTTGTGAATGGGAATATAGAGGGCAGAGCTACATTTCTGTGCCAAGGACCCCTGGGCTCCTTCTCAAGCAATTTTTAAAAATATATAGTGAAATACAATACTTTGGCCATTTGGTACAAAGAGCCAACTCCCTGGAAAAGACCCTGATGCTGGGAAAGATTGAAGGCAGAAGGAGAAGGGGACATCAGAGGATGGGCTAGTTAAAAGCATCACCAACTCAATGGACATGAATTTGAGAAAACTCCAGGAGATAGTGGAGGACAGAGGCACCTGGCATGCTGCAGTTCATGGGGTTGCAAAGAGTTGGACATGACTTAGCAACTGAACAACAACAAAATACATAATTTGACAAGGGAAACTAATCATATTGAGATAGTTAACAACAAAGTGTTTTAAAATTATAATTCAGTAATATATATCTTTTTTTTTTATTACTCATTAAATAATAAGATTAAGTAGCAGTTCTAAAAGCCACTGTGATTTTGAAGTAACAGCCAGTGTAAGAAATACCTGAAGACATCAGCCACAACTGCAACAGGACATGAAAATATCTGCACCTTCTCTTGGCAGTGGTTTCAAGTACTGCCGGTCCTATTGAAGCTTGTCCACATTTATAATTGAAGGAAACACTGAATTTCAGTCAGAGGTGAGTGAAAATAAGTAAGTTTTGTTCAAGATCCAGGATTATGGATGATCTAAACTCTACCTGTGGATCCCCTACAATGGGTAAACCTTCAATCTGTGGAACACAGGACAGCAGACCACCGAAAACAACAATTATAAATAGCAACTCTTCCGTCTTTTGAGGAAAGATATCTTCCCAAATCAGCACGAACTTCTACCTATACTGTGTGATAAACAACGATTTCAGGAGTACTTAGGTTTATGAAGGATATAACCATTCATTTAAAATGTTAAATTTTACAAGGCTTCCTGTAAAATTATAGTAATCAAGAGTGTGGCATTTGTCTGAAAGCAGTTATATAGGTGAATGGAACCGACTTGTGAATTCAGAAGTACATCTATACATAGTCAGTGGAGTTCTGACAAAGCTGTCGAAGCTTTTCAAGGGGTTAAAAAAAGTGCTCTTTTCAACAAGAAGTGCTAACCAACGATTAGGTATCAAAATGAAAAAAAGGAAAATGTCAACCCTTACCACATGTCACATAGAAAACTTTATTTGAAATGAATTTTAGAGCTAAATTTAAGAGGAAATGAAGCCTTCTAGAATAAAATGTGGGAGGAAGTATTTGTTACCTTTGGTTAAGGAAAGGTTTCTTAGAAAATCATAAGCCATAAGTGAAAAATTTGATAATTGGTCTTCATAACATTTAAAATGTCTGCTCTTCAGAAGAAGATGAAAAGCAGGACCCAGATTGGTAAGAAATATTTGCAAAGCACATTTCTAATGAAGAGTTTGTAGACAGATTACCTAAATAGTGAAATAAAAACTCAGCAAAAAGAGAGGCAAAAGATTTGCACAATATTTCACCAGAAAATACATACAAATAGCAATGAACACATGTAAAACTATTCAATATCATTAATCATCAGGGAAAATGAACTAAAAGGAGATAACCACTACATGCCCATTCGAATGGCTAAAATTAAATGGATTAATACTACTAACTTGGAGACAACCAACGGAGCTCTAAAGATTGCTGGTGGAAATACAAATAACACAATTATTTGGAGAATAAGGCAGATTTTTACAAAATTGAGCACACTTACCATACTTAGCAACAATTCCATAGATGTTTACCTAAGAGAAATGAAAACAGGTCCATACAGCAAATGTTAATTGTAGCTTTATTCCTAATAGCCAAAAGCCCATCAGCAGCAGAATAGATAAAAACATTGTGGTATTACAATATACAATAGAATGCTTCTCAGCAACAGCTAGCAGTGAACTACTGATAACAGCAACAGTATATGAATTTCAAAAGCATTGCTGTAAGTGGACAAGCAAAATAAGCTGGACACATGCTGGACATGCCGTGTCTATGACATGAACACAACATTCTGGAACAGTCAAAGCTGTAGAACCAAAGCAGATTGGACTGGTTGCCACTGGGCTGTGGGTGATGGAAGGACTTGCCTACAGGGGTCATAAGGGAACTTCCTAGGGTGATGCAAATGTTCCATATGTTAGTTTGGCTGTGAACACACAATTGCATGTGTGTCAGATTTTAAAACTGCCCTTAAAAAAGGCGAATGTTATTGTATATGTGATTTGTGTCTCAAAACCTGACTTATAAAAAATTCTAAAGTTTTATCAAAGAGAACTTGTAAATATTTTGTTACTAAAGCTAAAGTGTCATGTTAGAGAATTCAAAATCAGGATTTTCCACCCAAAATGAAAATAGGCATTTGTCTGTACTCTAAATACAGAGAAGAACAGATGTATTGGCTCAGTATCTTATTGGGTTTGTATGCTACTTGGAAATTGGATTGTTTTGACAGATTACTTGCTAGCCAGGAAAAGCATTAAGGGATTATTTGTCCACTGTGTTTTCAGATTTTTCCCTGATGATAAAATCATTTGAAGTATAAGAGGGCAGCCAAAGTAATTTTACTCAGGGAGATATTATTTCATACATAGACATGTCAGAAACAGCATAAGCAAGAAAAGATTACTCCAATTTTTAACATTTTTTAGCTTATTTCAACAGCAACAAACAATTTCATCCTAAGTAGCACATAATTCAGATTTCCTTTTAAGAGTTTCTCAATTTAAAGACATGAAATTGTTTGTTAATGTGGGTGTTGTAAACTTCACATTGCAGTTTGAATCTTTACTTCTCAATGCCCACTTTAATGCTAACTATTTGAGGATACCATCTGATTATATCATTGTTTTTACTCGAGTATAGGCTCTAATGTCTTTCCATTGTGCTGCAGAATGGTTTGCTTTAATAAAACTATGTATTTCAAGAATTTCTTTGCAAAGAGAGCAAAGAAAAGCTTTAAATTCTTCATAAAAGCAATATTCTTCATTTATTTGTTAATAGAACATTAATGTTACCTACCTTATCTAAAAGAGTTCTTTTTTTTTCCAGTCCGCAGTTCATAGAATGAAAGAACCACCACTTATTTTAAATGAGTTTCTGTGTAACTATCAAATGAATTAATTTTTACCTTTGTGCCTTTGTATTGTCATAACATTGGTTGTTTTAATGAACTGGTGGTAAATAATTTATTTTTACATTCTTGGTTTTTGTTTTTGCCAGAAAAGCCAACTAAACTGCTAAATCAGTGCATATTTTTATGTTTTTCCATGGATGTACTTGAGCTTCAAGTAATTATTTGCTGATTTGCTGTATTTACATGAAGTTTATTCTTTTGTATCTCTAGGTCTGCTGCCATCTAACACACTAGCTGCTAGCTATATGGGAGTATTTAAATTAGGTAAAATGAAGTTTAAAAATTCAGTTCCTCACTCACACCAGTCAGATTGCAAGTGCTCAGCGGCCACATGTGGTCTGTGGCTGCCCTCTAAGACACAGAACTCTGCGGTCATCACACGACTTCTACGGAGTAGTGCGGATATAGATCAGCGTCAGAAAACTGTCTTTTTGTAGTAAATCCTGTAGCCTTTATGAGCAGCAGGTAAAACTGAGGTTACTATATAGGCATTACTTAGGCATTTGAAAAGTAGCTCTATTTAAAAATGGAAAAATCATTCCTGCAGGCAGCAGCCTGGAGTTGAGCCGCAGTTTGCCCATTGCCAGTGCCGGTCATCCACTCCTTTACTCAGTAAGAACATCTTTTTTGAACAGATCTATGTTTTAAGCACTGGACTAAATATTAAGTATAGTATAGTGAACAAGAAACATAGTCTCAGCTCTTATGTAGTCCAGAACTTAACAAGAAAGGCACCCTAACAAAAATTACACAATTAATTATTTTAACAACTGAAATGAAGCTAAACAAATAATGGGGGAGCCTAAACTGGATAAAACATTGAGTTGATTTTAAAAATTATCTGTAACTAATAGTTTTTAAAAATACAACAACTGTTTAGGCTTTCCAGCTGACCCATTTGAAAAAGACATTGTAAAAGTTAATAAATCTACATAATATTCCTAAATGGGCTGATGTTCAAATATATTCTTACATACCATCTGTTTTATGTATGTGAAATAGTATATCCAATGACAGAAATTATGTATAAATATAATTACATTTGTTATAAATGTAACATTCACTGATGTTTGGTCTTTTGCCTTCCTTGTCTAGCATCTTTTGTGAAAATTAAAGTGTATAAATTAAATTTGTTTCCTTGTAACCCAGAGAAACTTGCCACAGAAAAACTCCTAAAATGGCCCAAGTTTTCTATTAATTCTTTTTATCAAAATTCAAATTGAGGCCATTATTAAATGAAATAATGTGATGCATATAAACCTAGGATACGTTGACAGGTATATTTTTTAGAACATATGTCTTCTTTTCATTTATGAGAGTTCAGTATACATAATCTGAAAAGAACAACAAAAAATTAAAATAAATACTCTACTGTCTTCCTNGGAGCCTAAACTGGATAAAACATTGAGTTGATTTTAAAAATTATCTGTAACTAATAGTTTTTAAAAATACAACAACTGTTTAGGCTTTCCAGCTGACCCATTTGAAAAAGACATTGTAAAAGTTAATAAATCTACATAATATTCCTAAATGGGCTGATGTTCAAATATATTCTTACATACCATCTGTTTTATGTATGTGAAATAGTATATCCAATGACAGAAATTATGTATAAATATAATTACATTTGTTATAAATGTAACATTCACTGATGTTTGGTCTTTTGCCTTCCTTGTCTAGCATCTTTTGTGAAAATTAAAGTGTATAAATTAAATTTGTTTCCTTGTAACCCAGAGAAACTTGCCACAGAAAAACTCCTAAAATGGCCCAAGTTTTCTATTAATTCTTTTTATCAAAATTCAAATTGAGGCCATTATTAAATGAAATAATGTGATGCATATAAACCTAGGATACGTTGACAGGTATATTTTTTAGAACATATGTCTTCTTTTCATTTATGAGAGTTCAGTATACATAATCTGAAAAGAACAACAAAAAATTAAAATAAATACTCTACTGTCTTCCTATCTATTGGCAGTGTCTCTCAAGATTATGTTTGATTTTCTGAGCCCTTTATTGCACTTTGCAGTTCTTTTAAATGTGGGCTCTTTTATGGTGGTGTCAAGAACTTGCTGTGAATCTAAATATTTAATCACTGAGCATGTGTGAGAGGGAATTGAGTGAGCAGGTGCCATTCTAAATTGAATACACACCTTGCATGACAAATAGGCCAAGCTGAAATTGTTTTGAGATTAAATCATGTGCTATATATCTCCTTTGTCTCAATAAATAAACCCCAAACTGTTAAATGCAGCTGATTATACACCAAGATGAGAATGAAATAAAGGGGATGAAATATTTCCCAAGGTCATGTCATGGAGTTTTAATTCTTCAGTTTCACTAAAATTAACAGGCCCAGGAACAAATCCTGCTGACTCAGGATTCAGTTCAGTGCAGTTCAGTCGCTCAGTCATGTATGACTTTGCGACCCCATGGACTGCAGCACGCCAAGCTTCCCTGTCCACCACCAACTCCTAGAGCTTACTGAAACTCATGTCCATCAAGTTGGTGATGCCATCCAACCATCTCACCCTCTGTTGTCCCCTTCTCCTCCCACCTTCAATCTTTCCCAGCATCAGGGTCTTTTCCAATGAGTCTGTTCTTTGCATCAGGTGGCCTAAGTATTGGAGTTTCACCTTCAGCATCAGTCCTTCCAATGAACACTCAGGACTGATTTCCTTTAGGATGGGTTGGTTGGATCTCCTTGCAGTCCAGGGGACTCTCAGGGGTCTTCAACATCACAGTTCAGAAGCATCAGTTCTTTGGTGCTCAGCTTTCTTTATAGTCCAACTCTCACATCCATACATGACTACTGGAAAAACTATAGCTATGACTAGACGGATCATTGTTGGCAAAGTAATGTCTCTGCTTTTGAATATGCTCTCTAGGTGGGTCATAACTTTTCTCTAGGGAGCAAGTGTCTTTTAATTTCATGACTGCAGTCACCATCTGCAGTGATTTTGGAGCCCCAAAAGTAAAGTCTGTCACTGTTTCTGTTGTTTCCCCATCTATTTGCCAGGAAGTAATGGGACCGGATATCATGATCTTAGTTTTCTGAATGTTGAGCTTTAAGCCAACTTTTTCACTCTCCTCTTTCACTTTCATCAGGAGGCTCTTTAGTTCTTCTTCACTTTCTGCCATAAGAGTGGTGTCATCTGCATATCTGAGGTTATTGATATTTCTCCCGGCAATCTTGAGTCCAGCTTGTGCTTCCTCCAGCCTGGCATTTCGCATGATGTACCCTGCATAGAAGTTAAATAAGCAGGGTGATAATATACAGCCTTGACATACTCCTTTCGCTGTTTAAAACCAATCTGTTCTTCCATGTCCAGTTCTAACTGTTGCTTCGTGACCTGCATACAGATTTCTCAGGAGGCAGGTCAGATGGTCTGGTATTCCCGTCTCTTTAAGAATTTTCCACAGTTTCTTGTGATCCACACAGTCAAAGGCTTTGGTGTAGTCAATAAAACAGAATTAGATGTTTTTCTGGAACTCTCTTGCTTTTTCCATGATCCAGCAGATGTTGGCAATTTGATCTCTGGATCCTCTGCCTTTTCTAAATTCAGCTTGAACATCTGGAATTTCACAGTTCATGTATTGTGGAAGCCTGGCGTGGAGAATTTTAAACATTACTTTAATAGCATGTGAGATGAGCACAATTGTGTGGTAGTTTGAGCCTTCTTTGGCATTGCCTTTCTTGGGGATTGGAATGAAAATTTTGACCTTTTCCAGTCCTGTGGCCACTGCTGAGTTTTCCAAATTTGCTGGCATATTGAGTGCAGCACTTTAAAGCATCATCTTTTAGGATTTGAAATAGCTCAACTGCAATCCCATCACCTCCACTCTCTTTGTTCATAGTGATGCTTCCTAAGGCCCACTTGACTCTGCATTCCAGGATGTCTGGCTCTAGGTGAGTGAATATACCACCGTGGTTATGTGGGTCATGACAATGTTTTTTGTATAGTTCTTCTGTGTATTCTTGCCACCTCTTCTTAATATCTTCTGCTTCTGTTAGGTCCGTACCATCTCTGTCCTTATTGAGCCCATCTTTGCATGAAATGTTCCCTTAATATCTCTAATTTTCTTGAAAAAAATCTCTAGTCTTTCCCATTGTATTGTGTTCCTCTATTTCTTTGCATTAATCACTGAGCAAGGCTTTCTTAGCTCTCCTTGCTATTCTTTGGAACTCTGTATTCGAATGGGTATATCTTTTCTTTTCTCGTTTGCCTTTTGCATCTTGTCTTTTCTCAGCTATTTTTTAGGCCTCCTCAGACAACCATTTTGCCTTTTTGCATTTCCTTTTCTTGGGCATGGTCTTGATCACTGCCTCCTGTACAATGTCATGACTCAGATTTAAGCTGTTCTTTTATGGTGACAAATGACGTGCTCCAAGAAACTAAAATCTGACATTCCCATCACACCTTAGAACAATACAANTTGCCTTTTTGCATTTCCTTTTCTTGGGCATGGTCTTGATCACTGCCTCCTGTACAATGTCATGACTCAGATTTAAGCTGTTCTTTTATGGTGACAAATGACGTGCTCCAAGAAACTAAAATCTGACATTCCCATCACACCTTAGAACAATACAAGTTCGAATAATGCCAAGAATAGTAGGATTTAAAAACAAATTTAAAAACTGTGATTGAATCTATCAAGAAAAGATTCCACGTGTGAAGATTCCATATATGACTCCCTAGCCACAGCAGTGTTCCTCTCAACCTTTGTACAATTTCAGCCAGAGATGCTCTGTTATTCTGTACTGCACTTTATGTAAAAATGAAGGACTCTGGTTCCCTCAGTGTCAATGTCCTCAACTCATCTTCTCTGAGAGAGAAAAAGAGTCGTACTTATTTAACACAGAGGCTTGAAGGCCTAGCACAGTAACCCCATCTTAATGTCATCAGGGATGGAGCATATTGACATCTGGCGTATATTTTCCTCGTGGACCATGGAACCTCTCAGCACCCAATGGTACATCTGTAGCTAGATCAGCGTGTGCTTCCCTCTGAGGTCCCTTCAGTCTCCAGGAAGGAGCTTCACTCTGGTTCACCCACACCACAGCATCACCGCTTGACCCAGTGCCCTTCTGTTGGTTTCCGTTTGCTAGAACCTTTGACACAGGAATTGCTGCTGGCGCAGTTGGACAGGGGACACAGTCAGCTGCTGGAGTCAGAGGAGTAGATCTGCAGCCATCTCGGATCTGCCCCACCCTTCATTTCTATATACAGTCTGTCAGTTGGATCCCTGTGTCTTAACCCTCATTCCTGAGGTCTCAACCACATCAAAACGTGTCTTGGCACAATCCAGTTTCTCTACTTGCATTTCAAATGTTCCACTGTTATCATCTGAAGCACTTCATGTTTCCCTTTGACTCCTCTAGCCCCATAGGAAGCTAAAAGATTTTCTGGGTTCTCTTTTCCCCAGTAGAGGCTCTCTGCCTCAACCAAGTCTAAGTCCTCAAACCTTAAAGAAAATGATGGCCAATAACAGCCTGCTTACTTCAGAAAGTGATTTTCCTTTTTCTGGAATTTTTGTTTATGCCATTTCCTTGCTTTCTAATATTTTTAAAATATGTGCTTTTTCGGTAGTTTATTTGCCCTTTTTTTTTTTCCTTTGGTGGTTGCAATAAAAGTGTTGGCTTGCCGTGACCTACTACATCCTGCCCAAAAGCAGACCTATTCAAGTTATTTTAACATGCTGATATATGTCTGCTCCACCTCATTAATGCCTCTGTTCAGTGCAACAAAAGGGAAACCTGTGACAATGTCACTTTTTTGGTGAAGGGATAGAAATGAATATAACAGTGTGTTTTATAGGGTCTGGAAACGAACTGTAACCTGCTTTTCATTGGTATATATTTAAAGATACAACCAAGAGACATAAAACTTAAAAAAAAAAATCAAAAATACTAAAAGAGCCAAAGTTGAAAATTATCTAGTTACCACGACCTATCTTTTTAACACAGGACTTCCTAATGTTTATGTAAATGTAATTAATATTTTTATTAATAGAATGGTTAAGAACTCACTTCTCACTTTCATTTCTGTCCTTTCACACACTGAGTAGCAAACTGTCAACTGAGGGAGAGATGTAAGGACGTTGCCTGTGTTTACACATCCCCACTTTGCCCTGGCTTACACATACACCAGCCACACGACCATACACAACGGACGGCGCTGCTGCCGTGTAAATTCTATCGGCTTATCTTTTTCTGTTGTTTGCTTTAAGGGCACGGATTACACTCTTACCCATTGCTTTGTGTGTGTGTGTGCTTTTGCAAATAAGCTTTTTATTTTGGACTAGTTTTAGGTTTACAGAAATGAAGTCCCCATATACCTCTCACCCAGTTTCTTCGAGTGTTAATATAGTACATTCACACCAGGCATTTGTCAAAGCTAGGAAGCCAACGTTGACACATTATATTAACTCCAGACTTGATTCAGATTTCAGTAGTTTTCCACTAATGACTTTTTGTTTCGTGATCTAATCCAGGATACCACTTTGTATTAAGTGTTTTGTTATTTATTTTTTAATTGATGTTGTTTCACATTTCTTAATTCAGTGTCCTGTTTGTGCTTCTATGTAATCCTCTAGCTTTTATTTGACAATTGTTTTTGAGTGCCAAAGTGCCCTGTTTTTCATACTCTAAACTCCTAGGCAGGCCTCTGAAGACAACTTGTCCTTTATTTATGACACTATATATCAATATTAAAGTAACTGAAAATATTAAAAATAATGCTTACTTTGTGCAGAGTCCATGAACTCCAACCGGAACACATAAAACACATAAACGTCAAATTTGAGCAATAAATTTTGATTGATTTTTACATTCCATTTAAGGCACTATTTTTTTCTGTATAGAATCTCATGGAAAATCTTCTAAAATATTGTTTTATAAAAAATTGTTTCCTGTGGGATCTGGAAGTTCTTTAGGTAGATTTTTAGTAAAATGTCTGAACAATTTAAATACTATTTCATATTGTCAGAATGATGAATGTTTTTAAATTATTTTATTACAGTGATTTATCACCCAAGTTTACAGTACTCTGAGCATTATTTTTTTTACTTCAGCTGAATAACTAGCATTTTTCTGTTTTGTTCTTTTCCTTGTTGTGTACTCTACTCTGGAGCACTTTCAAATTTCAAAAAAGGTCTCTTATCTGGGGCCCATTAGTAAATGGGCATGAGCCATTATGTTCAGTGGAATAAGTATTGTGTGATTGAAGATTAACTAAGGGAATGGATCATGGTTCTATTAAAAGCAGCAAGATATTCTGGGAAAAGCTATGAAAATATGCTTTTCCATTAAGGAAAAGCCCTTATCAGTGCTGCCAGTCCCAGTAAAGATTCTCTACTTTAATATGAAGCAGACATTTCTTGTACATGAAAGAGGGCATTAGGCTTGATCACACAATAACTATCTGCCAGGTAGGACTCTGACTTCTGGAGGTAGCTTTGTAGCTCTCTTCAGCTACAGATGGCTGCAAAACTTGGCACTGTTCAAATGGGCGGCCATGCTCTGATTAAAGGTCCAAGCCTGCAGATCCATTTGTAAAGTTTTGGCATTGAGATGATTTAGCCCAAAGAGAAAATTATTAAAGCCTGGGTCCCAGACTGGTGGCTTGAAGTCTTATTCTGTTTGGCCTAGAGAGAATGTTTTGTTTGTTTATTTTTATTTATTTATTTTTTTATGACCAAAGTTTAGCAAACATTTCCCAACTTTCTGCTGTAGTTCTCATTCATTGTGTGTGTGTTTCTGAGATTTCTTACGAGGGTCTAAACTTTTTTTTTTTTTTTAATTTTTATGTTTTAGTTTGTTTTGCTTTACCATACTGTACTCATTTTGCCATACATTTACATAAATCAGCCATAAGTGTACCTGAGTTCCCATTGGAATTAACTGTTTAACTCTTAAATGTTGGGAGACCACATTCCTGAAATCTGAATTGCCCTCATTTCTACAAGTCTGTAAAAAGCTAGAGAGCTCTTTTTCAATGGGGCATATCCTCTCCAGCCACACACAGTGCCCACCCCACACAATTGTTTCCCTGCCCTGCAACTACCAGTTACCATCACTCCTTATTCAGCTGTTTTCCTATGATGAAAAGGCTCGATTCCTCAGTGCTCTTCAAAGTAGGAAAAGGAGCTGTGCTTCAGAAGGCAGTGTTCCTCACTCAGTGATGTCTCCAACTGGCCCTGAGGATATTTAACCTTGTGACCTTGGGCAAAAAGGTGAGGTCATGTTCACCAGAGCATAACAACCACTATCCCAACTCTCAAACTGGAATTGAGATACAAGTCCAAACAGTGATTTTTACCTTTAAGTGACTTTTACCTTATCACTTGCAGTAATGGCTTTAGTGGGCTTCCCAGGAGGCTCAGATGGTAAAGAATCTGCCTGCCACGCAAGAGACACAGGTTCAATCCCTGGGTCGAGAAGATACCATGGAGGAAGAAATGGCAACCCACTCCAGTATTCTTGCCTGGGAAACACCATGGACAGAGAAACCTGGTTGCAAAGAATTGAACACGACTGAGCAATTAAACAACAACGATAGCTCGTAGTTTTATGCCTAGACGCTACAGCTAGACTGCCTCAGTTCAAGCTCCCACTCTGCTACTTACAATAATGTATTCTTAGGTCAGTTACCTAACTTCACTATGCCTCAGTTTCTTCAATTATAAAAGGAAAATAAAAAGATCTCTCAATCACAGAGTTGTTGCAAGGATTCTGTGAGCCAGTGTGTGGGAATCACTGGAAACATAGCCCAGTACAAATAACGTGGCCCAGAAGGATTAGCTGGTACAGTTGTTACTCGCTTCCTCATTGTACTGCTGTATAATTTATTATATATGACTCACATTGTCTCCTAATTTATAACTCATCCTGGAGTCTGGTCTTCACGCTGTGTACTCTGTACCTCCTGGGGTCCCCATCGGCTTTAGGGTTTGGCCACGTATTTGTGTATTCAAGAAGGTAAATAAGACAAAGAATAGCATGCATTCAGAAATGATAGGGGCCTTAGAGATCATCTGGTTGGCAGACTTTTTCTGTGGAGGGCCAGATTGTAAATATTTTGGCTCTGTGGCCATACGGTTTCTGTGGCAACTACTCAGCTCTGCTGTTGTAGTGCAAAAGCTGCCATAGATCCAGAATGAATGGGTGTGGCTGTGTCCCAATATATTTATGGACACTGAAATTTGAATAGCATTTAATTTTCACATATTATGAAATATTATTCTTCTATTGTTTTTCAATGACTTATAATGGAAAACCCATTCTTAGCTTATGGACCATAAAAACAGGTGGAAGGTCAGATTTGGCTGACCCCTGATCTAGTCCCAAGCTTACAAACTCCAGTACTTTCAGCTGGGAATTCCACCTGGGAATTTTTGGTTGAAATGTGATGCTTCTGGGGCCCCACTCCAAACCCACTAAGTAAAACTCTGAATCGTGGGCTATGGAATCTTTACGGTGAACATGTGTGTGATCCCCACCAGTGTGCCTCTAGGAATCATACTTTGGGAAACTACCCAAGGCCTTCCAGTGAGTATGGAGAGCTCATAGCCCTCTTCATAGAACTGGAAATGATTTACAGAGACTGAATACAAAGGCACCACATTGCAGAGGTAAACGGGATCACTTGTGAACCTCAGTTGTTTAAAGGTATTCCTTACATTCTTTTTCATTTTCAAAGTACTCCATCCACAAAGGTCATTATTTCCTTTTAGTGTGTTGGAGGGATATGGTAACATCTTGAAATTATCCCTAAATCATTGCACATTAGAGAACTCTCACTTTGTATTTTTTTAATATAAATTTATTTTAATTGGAGGCTAAATTACTTTACAATATTGTATTGGTTTTGCCATACATCAATCAATTTGTGTTTTTTATCAACATAAGAACATGTGCATACTTACTGACGCATTCTTTGTGATGACAAAAAAAATTTGAGGAAAAAAATTAAATCTGGTGATGGTTACTTGAAATTTTTTGCCACACTGTAAAGAATGTGTTACAGCTACATGTACTGCCCTGGAGAAGGGATGTTAAGCACATACTAACAAGAGAAAAAAATAGCAAGAGACAGTAATGTATACAACATGATTCCACTTTCATTAAGAAAAAGAAATACACTGAAGACACTGGTTAATCTCAGGCAAATAGTACTATAGAGGGAATTGTAGGATGAAAGACATGTAACTTCTCCTTTAAACAGATCTCTGTTGTTTGACTTTTTGTAGGACTGATTTTAAAATAGAAAATAATTAAGTGAAAAAATGGAAACAAAAAACTTGAATAAACCTTCATAGCCTGTTTGGGATAGGAATCCGGTTTCCCTGATAAGAAAGAGACATCTGCTTTTGAGACTCACCAACTTGGAGAAAGTGGAAAATTTTAATCATGTGAATCTGGCTGCAAAATTGCACAATTATCATCTTCCTTTGCCAACTGAAGTCAACAGTTCAGGAGAACTTTTGATGTGGAATTCCATGATATAAATCTCATCTAAAGTCAGGTAGAACCCTGACTTTGAAAAAACTCTTGCTTTGGCTAAATAAGTCAGAAGAGGCAAATCATTCTGTTTCTGTGGTCTTTATTTTTACTAGGCAGCTGTTTGCTCCATTACAGTAAGTTTCTTCGAAAAGTAATCCATCTAAATAATTGCTGATTACACAGCTCCTTTTAGACTTCCACTTTGCCCTGATATTTTTTCAACAACAGATTTCTTAAGAAACGTGGAAAATACTGCTACCAAATGCTCGTCTAAATTATTCAATCTCATTTGGACACAAATGTCATTTTCATATAATTACATTGAGCATTAGATATCATGCTTTCTGGAGTTAGAGAAAACTAGATGAATCTAATCTATGAAGGAGTTCCAAATTAAATATACTCAGCTCAAAGTGAAAATTTCAATATAAAAAGGTGAACTTCTTTCTCTAATTGCAATTTATCTATTTGTTCTTATACTATTTATTGAATGTTTACTGTGTCAGAACCTATACTAGAAAATGTATATGTGTTATCTCACAAAGGGATCAGCTCAGAAAAGTGAGATGACATGTAGTCACACACAAATAAATGCACAAACAGAGATTTAATTCAGGTCTTCAGTCACTCAGTTGTGTACAACTCTTTGTGACCCCCTGTATGCAGCATGCCAGGCTTGCCTGATCATCAACTCCCGGAGCTTGCTCAAACTCATGTCCATCAGGTCAGTGATGCCATCCAATTATCTCATCTTCTGTCACCACCTTCTCCTCCAACCTTCAGTCTTTCTCAGCATCAGGGTTTTTCCAATGAGTTAATTATTCGCATCAAGTGGCCAAAGTATTGGAGTTTCAGCTTCAGCATCAGTCCTTCCAATGGAATATTCAGCACTGATTTCCTTTACAATGGACTGGTTGGATCTCCTTGCAGTCCAGAAAACTCTGAAGAGTCTTCTCCAACACCACAGTTGAAAAGTATCAATTCTTCAGCACTTAGCTTTCTTTATACTCCAACTCTCACATCCATACATGACTACTAGAAAAACCATAGCTTTGGCAAGACAGACTATTGTTGGCAAAGTAATGTCTCTGCTTTTAATATGCTGTCTAGGTTGGTCATAGCTTTTCTTCCAAGGAGCAAGCATCTTTTAATTTCATAGCTGAAGTCATCATCCACAGTGATTTTGGAGCCCAAGAAAATAAAATCTGTCACTGTTTCCATTGTTTCCCCATCTATTTCCCATGAAATGATGGGACTAGATGCCAGGATCTTAGTTTTCTGAATGTTGAATTTAAGCCAACTTTTTCATCAAGAGGCTCTTTAGTTCTTTGCTTTCTGCCATGAGGTTGGTGTCATTTGCATATCTGAGATTATTGATATTTCTCCCAGCAATCTTGATTCCAGATTATGCTTCCTCCAGCTCAGCATTTCACATGATGTACTCTGCATATAAGTTAAATAAGCAGGGTGACAATATACAGCCTTGACATACTCCTTTCACTGTTTGGAACCAGTCTGTTCTTCCTTGTCCAGTTCTAACTGTTCCTTCTTGACCTGAATACAGATTTCTCAGGAGACAGGACAGGTGGTCTGGTATTCCCATCTTTTTCAAAATTTTCCAGAGTTTCTTGTGATCCACACAGTCAGGCTTTGGCATAGTCAAGAAAGCAGAAGTAGATGTTTTTTTGGAATCCTCTTGCTTTTTTGATGATCCGATGGATGTTGGCAATTTGATCTCTGGATCCTCTGCCTTTTCTAAATCCAGCTTGAATGTCTGGAAGTTCATGGTTCACGTACTGTTGAAGCCTGGCCTGGGGATTTTTGAGCATTACTTTAATAGCATGTGAGATGAGTGCAGTAGTGTGGTAGTTTGAGCATTCTTTGGCATTGCCTTTCTTGGGGATTTGAATGAAAATTGACCTTTTCCAGTCCTATGGCCACTGTAGAGTTTCCAAATTTTCTGGCATATTGAGTGCAGCACTTTAAAGCATCATCCTTTAGGATTTGAAATAGCTCAGCTGGAATTCCATCACCTCCACTAGCTTGGTTCTTAGTGATGCTTCCTAAGGCCCACTTGACTCTGCATTCCAGAATGTCTGGCTCTAGGTGAGTGATCACACCATCGTGGTTATGTGGGTCATGATGATCTTTTTTGTACAGTTCTTCTGTATATTCTTGCCACCTCTTCTTAATATCTTCTACTTCTGTTAGGTTCATACAATTTCTGTCCTTTGTTGTGCCCATGTTTGCATGAAATGTTCCCTTAATATCTCTAATTTTCTTGAAGGGATTTCTAGTCTTTCCCATTGTATTGTTTTCCTCTATTTCTTTTCACTGATCATTGAGGAAGGCTTTCTTTTCTTCTTGTTATTCTTTGGAACTCTGCATTCAAATGGGTATATCTTTCCTTTTCTCCTTTGCCTTTCACTTCTCTTTTATTCATAGCTATCTGTAAGACCTCCTCAGACAACCATTTTGCTTTTTTGTATTTCTTTTTCTTGGGGATGGTCTTGATCACTGCCTCTAGTACAGTGTTTCAAAACTCTGACCATAGTTCTTCAGACACATGTCTATCAGATCTAATCTCTTGAATCTGTTTGTCACTTCCACAGTATTAGCATAAGGGATTTGATTTAGGTCATACCTGAATGGTCTAGTGGTTTTCCCTACTTTCTTCAATTTAAGTCCGAATTTGACAATAAGGAGTTCATGAACTTATATGCAGAGAGAACTTATATACATCATGAGAAACATTGTGCTGGAAGAAGCACAAGCTGGAATCAAGACTGCCAGGAGAAATCTCAATAACCTCAGATATGCAGATGACACCACCTTTATGGCAGAAAGCAAAGAAGAATTAAAGAGCCTCTTGAGGAAAGTGAAAGAGGAGAGTGAAAAAGTTGGCTTAAAACTCAACATTCAGAAAACTAAGATCATGGCATCTGGTCCTATCACTTCATGGCAAATAGATCTAGAAACAGTGGCTGACTTTTTCTTGGGCTCCAAAATCATTGCAGATGGTGATTGCATCCATGAAATTAAAAGATGCTTACTCCTTGGAAGGAAAGTTATTACCAACCTAGACAGCATATTAAAAAGCAGAGACATTACATTGTCAACAAAGAGCCATCTAGTCAAAGCTATAGTTTTCCCAGTAGTCGTGTATGGATGTGAGAGTTGGACTATAAAGAAAGCTGAACACAGAAGAATAAAAGCTTTTGAACTGTGGTGTTGGAAAAACTCTTGAAAATCCCTTGGACTGCAAGGATGTCCAACCAGTCAATCCTAAAAGAGATCAGTCGTGGGTGTTCATTGGAAGGACTGATGTTGAAGCTGAAACTCCAATACTTTAGCCACCTGATGCAAAGAGCTGACTCATTTGAAAAGACCCTGGTGCTGGGAAAGATTGTGGGCAGAAGGAGAAGGGAACGACAGAGGATGAGGTGGTTGGATGGCATCACCAACTCAATAGACATGAGTTTGGGTGAATTCTGGGAGTTGGTGATGGACAGGGAGGCCTGGCGTGGTGCAGTTCTTGGGGTCACAAAGAGTCGGACACGACTGAGTGACTGAACTGAACTGAACTTATCTGAGGCATAGTTAGCTCCAGGTCTTGTTTCTACTGACTGTATAGAGCTTTTCCATCTCTGGCTGCAAAGAATATAATCAATCTGATCTTGGTATTGATCATCTGGTGATGTCCATATGTAGACTCTTTTCTTGTCTTATTGGAAGAGGGGTTTTGCTATGACCAGTGCATTCACTTGGCAGATCCTTTGACCTACTTCATTTTGTACTCCAAGGCCAAATTTGCCTGTTACTCCAGGTAATGCTTGACTTCCTACTTTTGCATCCCAGTCCCCTATAGTGAAAAGGACATCTTTTTTGGGTATTAGTTCTAGAAGGTGTTGTAGGTCTTCATAAAACTGTCAACTTCAGCTTCATCAGCATTACTGGTTAGAGCATAGACTTGGATTACTGTGATATTGAATGCTTTGCCTTGGAAATGAACAGAGATCATTCTGTCATTTTTGAGACTGCATCCAAGTACTGCATTTCAGACTCTTGTGGACTATCATCGCTACTCCATTTCTTCTAAGGGGTTGTTGCCTACAGTAGTAGATATAATGGTCTTCTGAGTTAAATTCACCCATTCCTGTCCATTTTAGTTCAATGACTCCTAAAATGTCGATGTCCACTCCTGTTTGACCACTTCCAATTTGCCTTGATTCATGGACCTAACATCCCAGGTTCCTATGCAATATTGCTCTTTACAGCATTGGACTTTACCTCCATCACCAGTCACATCCACAACTAGGTGCTGTTTTTGCTTTGGCTCTGTCTTCATTCTTTCTGGAGTTATTTCTCCACTAATCTCCAGTAGCATATTGGGCATCTTCCAACCTGGGGAGTTCATCTTTCAGTGTCCTATCTTTTCACCTTTTCATGCTGTTTATGGGGTTCTCAAGGCAAGAATACTGAAGTGGTTTGTCATTTCCTTCTCCAGTGGACCATGTTTTGTCAGAACTCTCCACCATGACCCGTCCATCTTGGTTGGTCCTACGGGGCATGGCTCATAGTTTCATTGAGTTAGACAAGGCTGTGATCCATGTGATCAGATTGTTTAGTTTTCTGTGACTGTGGTTTTCATTCTGTCTGCCCTCTGATGGATAAGAGGTTTATGGGAGACACTGACTGAGGGGAGAACTGGTTCTTGTTTTGATGGGTAGGACCATGCTCAGTAAATCTTTAACCCAATTTTCTGTTGTTGGGCAGGGCTGTGTTTCCTCCCTGTTGTTTGACTGGAGACCAAGCTGTGGTGGATGTAATGAAGATAATGGCGACCTCCTTCCAAAGGTCAAATGCAGGCACTGCTGCACTCAGTGCCCCCTACCCTCAGCAGGCCACCGTCAACCCATGCCTCTGCCAGAGACTCCTGGACACTCAGGGCAAGTCTGGGTCAGTCTCCTGTGGGGTCATTGCTCTTTCCTCCTGGGTCCTGGTGTGCACAAGTTTCTGTTTGTGTCCTCCAAGAGTCTATTTTCCAGTCCTGTGTAAGCAATGGCACCCCACGCCAGTACTCTTGCCTGAAAAATCCCATGGATGGAGGAGCCTGGAAGGCTGCAGTCCATGGGGTTGCTGAGGGTCAGACACAATTGAGCAACTTCACTTTCACTTTTGACTTTCATGCACTGGAGAAGGAAATGGCAACCCACTCCAGTGTTCTTGCCGGGAGAATCCCAGAGACAGGGGAGCCTGGTGGGCTGCTGTCTATGGGGTCACACAGAATTGGACACGACTGAAGTGACTTAGCAGCAGTGTAAGTTCTGGCGGCTATATGGTGGGATTAATGGTAACCTCCTCCAAGAGGGCTCATGCCATACCCAGGTCCACTGTGCCCAGAGCCCCTGCCCCCACCGCCGTCCACTGCTGACCCCTACCTCCACAAGAGACACCCAAACATAGTTCTGTCTCAGTCTTGGTGGGGTCTCTGGGTTCTGGTGTGCACAAGGTTTGTTTGAACCCTCTGAGCTCCTCTGGCAGGTAAGGGGTTTGATTCTAAATGTGATTTTGCCCCTCATACCATCTTCCTGGGGCTTCTCCCTTGCCCTTGGATATGGGGTAGCTCTTTTTGGTGGGATCCAACATCCTCTGGTCGATGGTTGTTCAGCAATGAGTTGTAGTTTTGGAGTCCTCACAGGAGAAGATGAGTGCACATCCTTCTACTCTGCCATTTTCCAGGTTAGGCAGCAGCCGCTGTTGCTCCAGGGATCAGGAACATCTGCACATGAGGTCGCTGTGTTTCCTCTCAGTCTTTCAGGTGGGGTGGGCAAGTGAGGGGGTGGTGAGAAAGGTACGTGATCCCCCCACTGCCAGATTCCTCTCTGGCCACAGTGGCTCACTGCTTCAGTGGGCTGCCTGCTGGCCACACCTGCGTCCGGGGCATATCAGTCTGCCGCCATCGCCCAGGGGCACTGACCCTGGTCAGTCTCAGCCATGGCTTGGGAGAGCATGGACGGTCTGCCCAGTCCTGGACTCGGAGTCCACGTATGTGTTTAACAAACATCATTGCAGCACAGTGCCAGGCAGTGTTCTAGGGACTGAGTAACACATCAAATCCTCAGTAATTCCAGATCGTCTGAACCATTTACAAGTGAGTTCACTCATTCAGAGGGAAATTAAATGAATAATGGAGCTGGAATTCAAACCCAGGCCATCAGACTCCAGAGTCCATGCTTTGAGCCGCTATACTAAATGGCCCCTTATGTCCTAAAGGTTTTGTTACCCCAGCACTGGGCTGCTTAGGAAGGCAGATAGACTCATAAGAACAGAAATGGAATGAGTTAAGTACTGACGTCAACAGCAGTAGCTATGTAGCATTTGGAACTCTGTCATATTGACTGAAAATCCAACTCAATGCCTTCAGAAAAAAAGGAGGAGAGGGAATTTATTGTATCATGCTTTGGACTGAATTTTATATCCACAAAGCTCATATGTGGAAGCCCAGTGTGACTATATTTGGAGATGGGGCCCTTAAGGCGGTAATTAAGGTTAAATGAGGTCATAAGGGTGGATTTCTGGTATGATGGGATTAGTGTCCTTATAATAAGAGACACCAGAGACCTTTCTTTTTCTCTCCCTCTTCTTCCCCACTTCTCCTCCTTCTACACACACACACACACCAGAGACCTTTCTTTTACTCTCCCTCTCCTGTAAACCAAGAGAAAAAGCCTTTGAGTGACACCTTTGCTGGCACAGCACCTATTTCCCAGCCTCCATAACCATAAGATAAAAGCTTCTATTGTTTAAGTCACCTAGTATATGGTATGCATTTTGTTATGGCAGCCTCAGCAGACTAAGACATATTATGGCTATGAAAACTCCTAGGACTAATCTAATTCAGGCACAGATGAACTTGGGGGCTCAAATACTAACACAATACTAGCTCTTGCGCTCTCCCTCTCTCTCACCCTCCCTCTGTCCCTTGCTGACCACTCTTATTCTGCTTTCCCCTGAACGGACTTTATTCTCAACTCAGTACCCTCTGTGTGCTCCCAGCCCTCAGGCTGACCTAACAGCTCTCGGTCACTAGCCAGTCCTAGTGATTTGGGCGCATGATCCCAGTGAAATCCCAGTGAGAAGAATGGGTCTCTCTTCACCCACAGCTGTAACAAAAGGGCTGCAATCAAGTCATGCAGGGCTTGCTGGGGTCAGATACTACCCCGCCACAATCACTATGAATTGGCTAAACCTGAGTACCTATCTTCCCCGGAGTTCGAAGCCTGGGGTCCGCCCCCTTTGAACTCTGCGGGCTGTACCTGGAGAAGCCTGAGAACCCGGGGGGGAAATCAGAATGGCTGCACACGGCGAGCTGAGGGACACAGACCAGCAACACCAGAAGTCCACCACCGGGTTCGTTATTAACCTCCTTAGTCACTCAGAGGCTGTGCATTGAAATGACTTGAGAGTTTGTAAAAACTAGATGCCCGAGGCTCACCCTCAGCCATTCTGATTAGACAGCTTCTATTCAGAAGCCTTTGGAGAGTGCAGATACCAGGGCTCTAGTCTGAGACACTGTTCTTTTTTTTTCATTTTGTAGCTTAATGCTGAGATTCAGTGTTTTTAGATACAAGTGATTAGAACCTAACCAAAATGTGATATTGTGATTAAAGACGTTTTTGATTTTCGTCCCTATTTCTGGCACAAAGCTCCAAAAACCCTTGAATGTCTCGAGTGATAAAGGTATCTTGCTGCTGCTGCTAAGTCGCTTCAGTTGTGTCCAACTCTGTGCGACCCCATAGACGGCAGCCCACCAGGCTCCCCCGTCCCTGGGATTCTCCAGGCAAGCACACTGGAGTGGGTTGCCATTTCCTTCTCCAGTGCATGAAAGTGAAAAGTGAAAGGGAAGTCGCTCAGTCTTGTCCGACTCTTAGCGACCCCATGGACTGCAGCCTACCAGGCTCCTCCATCCATGGGATGTTCCAGGCAAGAGTACTGGAGTGGGGTGCCATTGCCTTTTCCAAAAGGTGTCTTAATATTCTCCTTTTTTGTTTTGGAAGGTATACTTTTTAAATGCATATTTATTTACTTTTTGTTTGTTTGGCTGCATCAAGTCTTAGTTGTGGTGTGTGCTGCCGCTGCTGCTAAGTCACTTCAGTCGTATCCGACTCTGTGGGACCCCAGAGACAGCAGCCCACCAGGCTCCCCTGTCCCTGGGATTCTCTAGGGAAGAACACTGGAGTGATTTGCCATTTCCTTCTCCAATGCATGACAGGGAAAAGTGAAAGTGAATTTGCTCAGTCGTGTCTGACTCTTAGCAACCCCATGGACTGCAGCGCACCAAGCTCCTCCGTCCATGGGGTTTTCCAGGCAAGAGTGCTGGAGTGGGGTGCCATTGCCTTCTCCATGTGGCAGGTAAGATCTTCATTGGGTCCTGTGGAATCTTGTTGCTCCACACAGTCTTCTGTAGTTGCGGCATGCAGCTCCAGACTTCAGAGGCTCAGTAGCTGCTGCTCACAGGCCTAGTTGCTCTGTGGCATATGTGATCCCAGTTCTCTCCCTGACCAGGGATAGAACCTAACTCCCCTGCATTGTAAGGCAAATTCTCAACCACTGGACCACCAGGGAATTCTTGAGGTGTCTTAATATCCCTAGTAACTCCCTTTCAACCACACGTGAGTTTATGTTAATATGGTCCCTTGTCTCTTCTGTAAGCACTTAAGGATGCTGTTGGTTTCCTAGGGAACCAACCAAGTGATTAGAGGGTTGGAGATTTCAATCCCACCCCACCTCTGGGGAGGGGAGAGGAGAGGGATTGGAGGTTCAATCAATCACCAATGGCCAATGATCTGATCAATCTAAAAGAGTGAAGATAAGGTTTGGAGAGCTTCTGGGTTGGTGAACACTTGGAGATTTGGAGAGAGTGAGGCCCTGAGAGAGGGCATGGAAGCTCCACGCCATTTCGCCGTACCTTTCCCAGTGCTGCCATCTACCTGGCTGATCCTTAGCTATAGCTTTTTATTATAAACCAATAATCTAGTGAAGGGCTTCCCTGATGCCTCAGGCAGTAAAGAATCTGCCTGCATTACAGGAGACACAGGTTTGATCCCGGGGTTGGGGAGATCCCCTGGAGAAAGGAATGGCTACCCACTCTAGTATTCTTACCTGGAGAATCCCATGGACAGAGGAGCCTGGAGGGCTACAGTCAATGGGCTCACAAAGAGTCAGACACGACTGAGTGACTAAGCGCAGATGCACAATCTAGTGAGTAAATTGTTTTTCTGAGTTCTCTGAGATGCTAGTTGGAATCTCCAATCTCTAGCTGGTTGCCCAGAAGCACAGTTAACACCTGGGCTTGTGACTAGCATCTGATATGGGAGAAGATGGTTTTGTGGGACTGAGCCGCTAATCTGTAGGAGCTCATGCTGTTCTCCAGGGAAGGTCAGAATTGAACTGAATTGTAGGCTCCAAAGCTGGTGTCAGAAAATTCCTTGTTAGAACTGCCCTGACCACACACACGCACACACGCACGCACGCACGCACATTAGAATTGGTGACCAGAATTTTTGGAGAGACTTCCAATTCAACCACTTTTTAATGTTTGTGTAAAATACTCCTACTAAAATGTTGGTGTGTACCAAAAATGACATTCTTTTTCCTATAAATTAGCAAGTAAAAGAAATAAAATTGTCCTGGGAGAAGCAAATTGTAAGATACACAATCAATGGATTAGAGTATAAATCTGCAAAGCAAACTAAGGAGCAGAATGGAGCTTGAGGCAGGCAGGACAACAAACATGCAATGCATACTCTTATTTGACTTTTTTAAAACTTATTTGACTTTTGTAATTTGTCATTTATACGTGGTGCTGAAAATACTCATTTCCAACAGGAAAAAAACTACATTGTATTTTTCATCTGCATGCAACTTTCTCCTCCAAATATTGATCACTGTTCAATTTGCTAATTTTAACTGCTGCTGATAGATGTCATTTCTTTGTTTCTGGATTTTATTTTGTTGAGTATGTGAGAAATAAACATGGAACAAAATCTAAATGAAACAAACAGCAGAGTAGAAAAGCAGAGAAAAAAGAATACAGAGCTTCGGAAGACTGGGAAACCAAACCCCATTCTACTGAATTTCGTAGCTGAAGAAGCAGCCTGAATAGTCAAAGAAAAAACAGAATTCATCTCACTGGGGATAGCAGTTGTTCAGTTTGTGGAAGTGCCCATATATGTATGAATATGTGTATTAACAGAGGAGTGAGATCTTACTCTGAAACTGCTGGGGAAAGAAAGGGGAGTGAGCATTCAAGTTGCATTAGGAAGAGAGTTGCAGTACCCTCTTAGCAGCAGAAAATAATTCTGGCCTACTTTTCAGCAGAGATGGAGTTTGGTTAAATGAATAATGTTTAGCTCATAGAAGCACCATAAAACCAGATAGCCAGGCTTAGAATGTGGACAGAAACAAGGTCAGACCAAACCAAAATCGTGCTACAAGCCAGTGAGATGAGATCATCGCGGCTGCCTTCATGGGAATGTGGACCGTGCATTCGGCTCGCCCAGCCCTGCACACTGAGTGTCATTGCCACATGCCTGTTTTACACATAGTCAGTGTTAACAGTGACTTCATGAACAGCAACTCCCACTTATAAAGAAAGTTAATTGTAACCATACTGTATTTAATTTATCTTAAAAGTGTACAATTTACCAACATCTAATAGAAATGAAAATGCTTGCATTTTAACACCCAGTAATTACACTTTGGAGTATGTGTCCTGGCGAAACGCACTGAGTATACACAAGGATCTCCACACCCAAGAATCCTCTTTGGGAAATAGTCATCCTCATTTTTTTTTTTTAATTGATGCCATAAGTGCAGATTTTAAAAAATGCTTAGAAACTACCAGATGGCCAAAGCTGAGAGAGAAAAAAAAATAATTTCTAAAAAATCAGTCCGAATCAGAAGATAGATTCCAAATATTTTCAGAAGCCTGGAACACTAGGGTAAACCCCACAAAATGGAGTATAACAAAGGTTCTTTTTTTTTTCTTCAATTTTTAATAACCAGCTGCATTGAGTATAGAATAAAGAGGGCTTGACTTGTGGGGCTATTTCCTGAGAAAATAACTTGAGAAGTTTGAGTTGACCACAAACCTAAATGCCTGTTATATGACAGCTGTAAAGTAGCTCGGCCCTTAGGTTACACCCAGCCTCCTGTTTAGTTCAGGAGAAGGGAAATTGATGAACCCGGGAACCCCTCAAAGAAGTGAGAAGAAGATGAGAAGTGAGCTACATTATATGAAAAAGAATTGAGGGAAACATTAATATTTAGGCTGAAAATAAGGAATAAGGGAAGCTGGAACTCTTCTAATATTATGTGGAAGGCAGAAAAAAACCCTTAAAACCACAGAATTTCAGCTAAACATGATCTGTATTCCTCTAGGGGATAAAATGTAAGCAAGTATATAAAAATTACATGAATATGGATTTTGTTTTATATAAGAACAAACTTTCTAGCATCTGTAGGTTTCTAGTAGTTTAGTAAGTTAGTGAGCTTCTCACCACTGGAAGTAATGTTGGCTCTCTTTGAATTTTGTTGGGTGAGAGATTTTAAATGTTTAAACTTTTCTTCTTAATACTCTTTTGCATTCTAATTGTTTACTTTTCAGATAAGGAAACAGGCTTTCAGAGCGAAGAAAAAAGAATACTAATAGCTTGGTGAAAGTACTATGTTTAATACCTAACTGATCTTAATCAGAAGTCTGTGGGCTTAATTACAAAATAACCTAGTCTTTGTCTCTCTCTCCTTTTTGTCCTGCTCAGTGGGGCTGTTTCTTTCCCTGTTTGGATAGCATCTTGGACGAGCCTGTGACTTTACAGGTTAAACTTAATGAATAGTAGCACATTCACTTCAAATCATAAGCACAACCAAATTTGTGACTTAAAACCTCCATTGCTGTGTTATCCTGAGTTTAAACTTGATTGAAAGTGGACACTCTCCAGCCTCCATGTCTCCCTTGGCCTGCCTGCCCTTGGTTGCCTATCTGCAACACAAGAAGGCTCACAGAAGGGGGAACAGGGGGCAGAAGAGACTTTCCCCTAACAGACACTTTTATGAGACCTCTGCCTGTGGAGGAAATGGCAGCCCACTCCAGTATTCTTGCCTGGAGAATCCCCTGAATAGAGGAGCTGGCGGGCTACAGTCTATGGGGTCACACAGTGTGGGACAGGATTGAAGCAACTTAGCATGCAGCACACAGGCCTGTCTTCAGGAGGTTGTAGGGGGTGCAGGTGAGATAGGGCTGATGCTGACACGTTCTCTCAGGGGAACCCTTCCATCTCTGACTCCCTGACAGATCCCTCCACTGAACTGCTTTATCACGGTCCGGCCCCAGCTTCGGCGGAGCCTCTCCACCCGAGCCCGAGTCGCTGCCCCAGCCAGGATAGTCAGGTGTGCCTGCCATCTCCTTTTCCTGGCAGACCATGCCCTCCAGTGGGATGCCTTCGCTAATCCCCAGGGGTCATGTAACTTAACTTGATTCAGGGCAAGTGCTGTTAGTGCCCAGAGGCAGCTCTCAGCTCTGTGGTCATCAGCTGCTCTCACTTCCTCAGGCTTGAGGTGGACCACAGTCCCTAGGGCTAAGGAACACCTGTTTCTCTCTCTGAGTGGTTCCAGAGAAGCCCCTCTCACCAGGCCTGGCTTCTGGAGGCTGTGCCAGCACGTCCCTTCGCACAGGGAGTTGGGGGAGACGGGGAAGTGAGAATGCTGTTCTCACCTCAGAAAGTCTCCTGACAGACCTCCAAATCCCAGTCTTTTTTTTTTTTTTTTTTTTTTTTATGTCACTGCTCTGAGAGAAGGACCCAGGTACAGAGCTCATAACTTCAAAAGACTCGATTATTTCTGTTATAATTTTGCATTTTGAAGATCTGTTTTCTCTGGTAGCTAGCATACTTTGGTGCCCTGGTCAAAATGTTCAATTAAATATACCTATTGTACTCATTTATTCTCCTCACAAGCCTATTTGCTAAGCCTCAATATCCCCATTTTATTGGTAGGAAAAATTGAGGCACAGAGAAATAAAAATAATTTTGTCCAGTCCATGGTAATACAACTTGTAAATTGTGCATGCATGCTAAGTCATTTCAGTCATGTCTGACTCTTTGTGATCCTATGGACCATGGCCTGCCAGGCTCCTCTATCCGTGGGATTCTCCAACAAGAATACTGGAGTGAGTTGCCCTTTCCTCCTTCAGGGGATCTTCTGACCCAGGGTTACATGTCTTGTGTATTGGCAGGCGGGTTCTTTACCACTGGTGCCACCAATTATGAGACTGGTTATACATCCAGAATCTGCTATCCACATCTGCGTCATACTGGGATGGGTAACCAGGTTGTATTGTGCAGAAGAATCAACCTACATGTCTTGTTTTCCTTGTGGGAGCGGGAGGAGGAGGATTGTTTGCGGCTGTGCATTTATGACCAAACATCAATTTCCAATCATCCTTTTTCAGTCAAAGTGAAGTGAAGTCACTCAGTCGTGTCTGACTCTTTGGAACCCCATGGACTATAGCCTACCAGACTCCTCCATCCATAGTATTTTCCAAGCAAGAATATGGGAGTGGGTTGCCATTTCCTTCTCCAATTTAAAGACAAAGGACCACAGTAAACATTCATTGTGCATTTACTAAGGGCGCTTACCTGTATTCTTTCATTCTCTCCTCATAATATAAATGTAGTATGTCTTCTGTTTTATAGATGAGAAAAGTCTTTGGGGAAAGCACTGGGAAAAGACAGAAGCCAACCTTCTTGTTCCTGTTGCAGCTTTTTCTAGTGCTCAGAAGTTAGTTGGTCCAATTCCACAAGTCCATAGGGCCATATGTCTTCTCATCTATCAAACGGGAAGGATAACATCCATCCTTTGTAGGGTATTCCCTGTAGCTCAAAAGGTAAAGAATCTGCCTGCAGTGCAGGAGACCCAGGTTCAATCCCTGGGTCAGGAAGATCCTCTGGAGAAGGGAATGGCAGTCCACTCCAGTATTCTTGCCTGGAGAATCCCATGGACAGAGGAGCCCAGCAGGCTACAGCCCGTGGGATCACAAAGAGCTGGAAACAGCTGAGCAACTAACACTACTACTACTGCTATTTGCTTCATAGGATCCTTGTGGGGTCAAATGAGTCACTGGATGGGAAAGAACTTTTAAAACTCACAAAGTACTGTCCACATTCAGGGGATCATTATGACTGTGTTATTCCCATCCCACAAAGGCAGCTGCTGTAGGTAAAACTGCAAGTTCATCCTCTGCCAAGTGTCTCATGATAGGGACCACAGTGATGCTATCCAACAGGCATGGCAGAAGAGACACTGTGTCCTGAAAATCATTTAAACAGAAGGAAAGGAAGCATAGTTAAAACAAAAACCTTCAGAAATGGTGTTGTAGAGCTGAGACAGAGCCAAGCTGAGTTTTTTGGGATACTTTCGTTGCTCTTGAGAACGATTCTAAGGCTTGAAAATCAGCCAGGTGGAGAAAAAGGGAGTAAGTTCACAGCAGACTTCACAGCAGAAAGAGAAAAGCACAAACTCACAAATTTGGGGAAAGTGAGCATAACGATACAGAAAAGTATTTTTAAATCCACTCAAAAACTGACCAGAGATTCTAAGCTATGGCTGGATGTTTGCAAACACGACAGCTGCTGCATTCCACAGTCTAGAAGGGAAATAATGGAAACTTTCTTTTCTCTTTTCCAACAATACACAACAAAAGCAGAGCTGATGTAATTAATGAAAAAAAGATGGCTATTTAAACAGTGAAGGCACTGAACAACAGAATGGAATGGAAATGAGGCCCACATTTAGGGACAATTTGCTATTTATCTGCTGTTCTTTTAATGCACGCTGCGTTCTGCTAATATTCCCCTCTAGGGAGACTACCAAACCAGGTTGGTTAGCGATACAAGCATGAGAAGTTAGATGCTATGTATAAGCAGCGGGTGGATGGCGTTATTTCTTGAATATTAATTAATGTAGTCCATCCAGCTTGAAGACTCTTACAGTTGAATACTTCAACTTAATGGATCTGTTTTCAAATTCCCTTTAATGGCCCTTCTGTGACCATAATATCTACTTTTCCAGACATCCTAAGTAGAAACCATTATGGACAATGTATGTAAAATCCCCCAAGGATAGCATATGGAGGAGAAACTGTGGACTGCCAAATTCAGCAGCTCTGGAGAGAGTGTTTCTGAATTAAACTCGAGTCTACAGGGATTACATTTCATTTATGACTGGCAAAATATATCTTCCCAATTCCGAAAGATAAATCCCACTGATATATATGTGGATTTCACAAGTGTTCCTCAAAAAACACAAGACAAAAAAATCTTTCCAGAAAATGTTGAAGTTCTATGATGTTTTGAAATTATGATAAGTCGCATGTTATGTTGGCTCTCACTGTTAAATAGAGAATTTTGTAAGTGCTGTACCAACTCTGACCTGAGGAAACTTGGTTCAGAAATTTCATGCTGAGATGTTAGGGTGAAATGACTGTTTTGAAAAACTTAAAAGGACTGACAAAGCAGTGACTACAGTCTTTGTTGTTTTAAAGATAAATTTAAAAACTTCAAAAGTTTGGAGAAGAGGGAACCAGAGTATTGCGAACTTTTTCTTTTGCCACATAAGATCAGTTTTAATTTTATTTCTTATGAAAAAGATAATAGATATTATTGATAGCACAGATGCAGAGTTTAAAGTGCAGTTCTTTAAATTAATGTACTTAGCTTCATGAAAAATCATCCTGGTTTATCTTCATGTTCTGATTTCATTGTGGACCAGGGAAAATATTGTGGCAAACCAGAGCTGGTCTGTGAACCCACAGTTGAAAACCACTAGCTTGATTCACTTCATTAGAATGAGCTGGTTCTCTACCCTAAGCAACAATTAAAATCTAATTCAAAAGCTTTCAGCATCCAGCAAACTCCTGTGATTTAGCACAAAGTGATTAAATCTTCTAGTGAATGTTTACATTTATTGGTGAATGGTACTTGATTCTGTACCCATGCAATAAATTTCTTGGAATACTATTTATTTTTTACATTTCCACTTTCAAAGAGCTGATATAGCTAGAATTTTAACCAGTTTAAGTATTTAAGACTATTATTTTAACTTGAAATGCTAGTAAACTTCTAACTTACATGCACAGAATACTTATTCTTATCCTGAATAGAACTTTTTTTTTAATACTCTTTTTTTAACAGGCTAAGTCAGACCATGAACTCCAAGAATCTACTAAGATTGCTTGTTTATTGGCACTGTCTTGTATTTGTGTTAGATGTTTAATATTAAATTCTCCTATAAGCAGAGAATTAAGAAATTGTATTATTTAGTGATTTTTGGTATTGCAATATTTCTAAATGTGATTTGTAATTATTTTAAAAGAACTTAATTTTTATTAATTCTGGTGGAGTAGCTTTCCACTGAAAATTAAAACTCTAAAAATCAAGTCTGACTCAGTACCTACTTTTGAAAAACTTGATTCGGGATCCTTATATTCAAGAACACGTAGTTCTTTTTCCTACCTGTTTGAAAATTAATATTAGCACCTTGACACCTTAAGGAGAAAGAGCTGGTTAAATTTTCCCTCTAGCAAGGCCCTTGAGCAGTCTTCTTGAGTATTAAATTCTTAAAGGCCAAGGAAGGAGAGTATAGTATTCCCTCCCTACCCTGTTACTCTAAAGACAATGTACTCTTAAATTTCATCCATTCACACAAACTAAGTCTAAAATTCCAAACCAGATAATCCACACCTCCTACCCCCAAAAAATTCCATAGTAAATTAATCTGAATTCTTGAAAGTAAGGGGAATGCTAATGAAGAGACTCTCACTTTTTTACTGGCATCGGTTCATGGGTGTTTGAATTTTTATTTTACAACAAGCTTGTCTTCCTTTTGTAATGAGTAAAAATCTATCAAGAATTGTTTTTGAAATCTGTGTTTTCCTGATTCTATAAGAACTATTCTTTTATTCTCAGGAATAAGTAAAACAGGTGGGAGGTGGAGGTAAAAACCCAGAACACATTTCTTGAACTAATGAATGAATATAGAATTTAAAGCTGCGTCAAAGCCAGCAGAGATTTGTTATTTTTTCTAAACATTTACTTTTCAATTCATGCTAGTAACTCCTAAAGAGCAGCTGCCATTTGCTGAAGTTGTTGAAGTTTGGCTACATTATCTGAGAACCAGTAGAGGTCGCCATCAACCACATTCTAGCACTTTCAGGAGAGGAAAAAAAATCAGTTTCATTAGTAAAAAATGTACAACAGGGTCAGAAGTTTTCAATATGAAGCTTTCCTCTTGGAAGCTTTGCATAATTGACTCAATATTCAAGTCAGAGAAAAAAGTATAAATAAAAATAATAGATACAAGATGTTGGTGTTATAAAACTTCAAAAAATAGAATTTCTTAGAAATTACATTAAAAATTCTTCTAGTTGATTTAGTTAATACAGATTCTTTTTTATGTTAAAATATTGGGACAAAAACCTCAAAAAGTTATCAAATCTCAACATGGTAAAATCCGTATATTTGTAAAATGACTGTGGTCTCTTTCTATCACTATGTTTGCAACTCTTAAAAGTCTCAAATACTTTTTTTGCCCCAAAATATGCTGTGACTTTCATTCTGTATATTAGATTTTTTAATGTATGTTTTCTCAATTAACAATACAAGTTACCGTGTCAAAGAGTTACTATAACTAGTGCCTATCACAGTTTACATAGAATAGTGAAGCCTGATAAGTGATTATTGCTGCTGAGTTTTCCAAAGATAGTTTAATTTATTTTCTTTTAAGGCATGATTGACTTGTGAAGAAAAGACATTATAGTTTGGAGGTAGAATATATAGATGATGTCTTGAAATAATAAAAAAAAAAATCAGCCCTTAGGAATTCCCTGGCAGTCCAATGGTTAGGATTTAGCACTTTCATTGCCAGGGCCCAGGTTCGATTCCTGGTGGGGAAATGAAGATCCTCCAAGACATACAACACCCACCCCCACCCCCACCCC
>SJYA01000865.1:3229975-3274174 GCA_006410615.1 Neotragus moschatus
CCTGCCCCCCCCCCAAAAAAAATCAACCCTTTAGAAGAGAGAATAGGGTTAAGCTTGGTAATTCCAGAATGGATAAATGGGTAGATATAGAGATATATGCAACTCACACTAGGGAAATTTTTTCCTATAAACAATTTTCTCACACAGAAGTGATTACTTCAGAAGTTAATAAATTTAACATCGCTGAAACTATTCAAATGGATTAAGTATTCACTTGATGAGAATGTGTTAGAGATTTAACTTCTTAAATTTGCATGAGAAGCTATACTAAAGTTCTAAAAACAATTTTAATTCTTTAAAAAATTTTAATTGGTGATAGTGTTATATTAAAATTGTGAGATAGTAGGAAAATCCTGGGGGTGTGTGACAGATTAGTCTAAACAGTTAGTGGCTTAATATGACCACTTCTTTTAAACTCAGGCACTGGTCCAGTGTTGTTTATTGATGGTTAGAAGTTGATTTTCCTTTATCTGGACATTCGGAGACTCAGCTTCTGTAGGTCTTATGGCTCATCATCTCCCTGGGTGTTGAAGTACTTTGCTTCTAGCCACGGAAAGGAGAGAGAGAGAACAGGGAATGTACACCTACTTCTTAACTATCTTATCCTTGGAAGTGACACAGGGACTTTTGCTCCATATTCCACTGGCATGAGTAAGTCATACAATTCTATGTAAATTTAGGGAGAAAGAGAGGCACAAAGTTTGATGCACAGTTAGCTGTCTTTTCTACCATCCAATCCTCTGACCACTAAACATTTATGAATACCCTTCTTCTTACCCATGAAACAGTCATTTCTCCTTCAAGTCAACTCAACATTACATTTAGTAACTTCTTCATCCAGCTCAAAGTTCAGAAAAATCTCTGAGTCCCCTCTATCAGGTATGGATGTAACTCTTCCTCATCCAGTGTCTATGTTTGTTTCCTAAAATAGATTGCAACATTGGCTCATATCTTAACCATTCCTCCCATCTGTATCCTTGGACACTTTACAGTGCCTGGCTCACTGTGGATGAAAATTTACACCCACCCTTTGACTCTGAGCTCAGCCACATGATTTGCTTTGACCAGTGGGTCAGTAAAAGACAAGCTGTAAGCAGAAGTTTGCTTTCTGCTACTAACATGAGAATCTGTTCAAGGCTGACCTACAGAGAGATGAGAGAGACACATAAATGAAGCAGAGCCAGTTGGCCCAGTCAAGGTGTCCTAGGTTAGTTGACAGCTAGCTGAGCTTCAGATATATGAGTAAGCTAAGTCAAGACAGAGCCACCTGGCTAAATCTAGCTGATCATGACACATGAGCAATAAAGATTTAATATTGTGTGACACTTAGGGTTGGGTAATAGTTTATGTGCAGCCATACTGTGGTAATAGATAACTGATACCTTTCCCATCTAGACTTTCAGCGCTTAGTGAATGAAAACTTGTTTTCCTGTTTGTAGTGTGGATAATAGCTATTACTATGCTTTTCCTAATTGGAGTGCAAATTTTTGTTGAGCTTGTTTCATAGATCACAAGATTTAGATAGAGAATATGCTTGAAATGATGTCAAACAAGTGTAAATCACTTTTTATATAGTTCTGGCACTTCGACTTTTCAAATAACTTTAAGATCTCCTTTCATTCGATTTTCATAGCAATCCTGAGGTCAGTTGCGTGCTCAGCCAGCCAGTCATGTCTGACTTTTTGCGACCCTATGGATAGCCTGGCCAGGCTTCTCTGTCCATGGGATTCTCCAGGCAAGAATATTGGAGTAGGTTGCCATTTCCTCCTCCAGATGTCAGGCAAAAAGATATATTTATTCTATATTCCTATCAGATCTCCATGACTGAGTGACTTGCTTCAGTGACAATTGGATAATGACAGAACAAGACTAAAACACATTGGAATCCATATCTCCTGGCTCTTTTAAATCTGCTCCCACTGCTGAATAGGCGTCAGTAGAGAATTAAGGACAAAATAATTTTTCCATTGCTATTCTAACATGAATATGTTTGTGATATTCTCACCTTATCAGTGAATATGTTCAAGGGACAGCATTGTTCCTTCAAAAAATTCTGATCTCAGCTTAAGCCTGTTCTCTCTAATGGAATGCTAGCACCAATATTTTCTATATCGTTTAGAGGAGCTGAAGAACTAACTGATCAGTAAACAAGAATTTGATGCAAAGAGATTTTGGTCTACAGCAGAGTTTTTCAGCCTCAGCACTATGGATGTTGTGAGTTAGACAGTTCCCTGTTGGGGGAAGGAGAGCAGTTGTCCTGTTCTGCCGGGAGCCAGGAATCCCACCCGTGACAAGGTCATGCGGCAGAGATTTGATGGGCAAGGTCGAGTCAGATCTCAGGTTTTCCCCCAGGCATTTCCTGAGCATGTACCCCCCCCCCCAAAAAAAATAAGAATCTGCCTGCTTTTCCACTCTTCTGACATTCTCTGGAAAAAGTCAACTCAGGGCTTTAGTCTTCTGCATTTGAAAGGGTGTTTCAATCGAAAAACCTCTCTAATGGCTTTCTAGCCTGCCTGCAGGACTCATACAGCTGCACATGTGATTGTTTGAGGCCTCCCAACTGCGACCGTGGGAGGCACAGGAAGGTTAAAACATCCTAGGAATGTAGGGGCTTCTGAGGAGTCAAAATCATTAGAATAGGACTGATTAAAGGTTTCACTTGTTGAACCAATATTTGCTGCCAAATTTTTCTATCTTTTATTTGTAAGATATAGTTGGTATATAGAAAAACAAGTAGACCTGGTATTAGCAATATTAGATCTTTTGAGTTAAGTACTTTCTTTGTTATAACTCTCTGCACCTTTGTTCTATAGGAATGTAATTTTATTTAGTACTTTGAGGGTAATGCAGAGTAAAGAAAAAATACTTCTAGGGAAAAGGAGTTTTCTGGTTNTTTTATTTGTAAGATATAGTTGGTATATAGAAAAACAAGTAGACCTGGTATTAGCAATATTAGATCTTTTGAGTTAAGTACTTTCTTTGTTATAACTCTCTGCACCTTTGTTCTATAGGAATGTAATTTTATTTAGTACTTTGAGGGTAATGCAGAGTAAAGAAAAAATACTTCTAGGGAAAAGGAGTTTTCTGGTTGGTAGACAATTGTCCAGGAAGAGAGCCATAAAAATGTTAATAGGACTCTTGGCCAGAAGATAATGTAAACCACCTGAGACCTTTTGTATACGGGAGGGTATGCAAAAAGAAAGCCTGGTTTTGATAAGAGTCTAGGCTGCTAATGCTGCATAGTTTTGTATTACCCATTGATCTCTATGTACAATCAAAATATAAAAGGCCTTCTGAATAATAGAGGATGGGCTAGTCATTGGAAGGACTGGTTTCCCCCGTGTGTCTCCTCTTTACTCTGTTTTCAGGCTGAATTCCCACCTGGGGTGTGGAGGCTTGCCATGTCTACTTACTTGTCCCGGCTTCTAAGATCCGTAAGAGAGAGACTCCAGGGCGGGGCACTCTCCGATATTCAAACAGACGCCAGTGGCCTAACGTAGATGGTACAAGCTCCTTGTCTCGAAGCTTTATTGGTATTCCACGTAAACCAAGTTGTTCAGCCTCTTTTCTCCACTTAATTTTCCTACTACACTATTTCTTCCTAATCTAATCCTATATTAATTAATAAATAAGTTTTTCCTGGCTGACGCCTTCCTTGCTTTGAATTCCCTGGACCCACTGGAGCTGGACCCCGGCACTATTCACTGTAGAATATTTAGCAGAGTCCCTGCATGTACCTAGTATCTTCCAGTAGCATTCCCGAAGTTATGATGATCAGAAATGTCTCCAGTTATTGCCAAATAACCTCCTCCCTCATTGAGAAACATGGGTCTACAGATTAAATGCAAAGTATTTTACATGAGCATCAGATTCCTTGAATATGAGAGCTGACATCTAATGCATGAGTTTGTGCAACTTTTTCATTTTATAAGGTTTCATTTTATTTAACTACACCCAAGGGTTATTATGCAAGGCCCCAAGCCTTGTTACTGCCACGTCTTTTGACACAAATCAATTCATATACGGTATATGTGCTCACTACTGCTCAGCAAGTGAAGTCATGGAGTTTCACATAGCCCTTTCCACTTCTAATTCCTGTTCTGGGTCCAGGTAATGATTATTTATTATGATTTATTAGCCTTCCTTTGGGTTTCTATAGGAGCTTGATCCTACCCAAATAAGGCCACAGGTAGGACTTCTCTTCTCTGCCTCTAAAATTCACCCACACACTGGACCATATTTACCATTTTTCCCTAGGCCACACCCAAGTGAAAGCCTTTTTTTGTCTCTTCTCTTCAATATGTATTTTTAGTTCCTATTCTCCAGCTGTTCCCAAAATGGTGATCTCTTTGATTGTCCCTAGATATTATCTTCTTCTTATCCTTTTCCTCTTTTAGGCCTCAGGAAATGTCCTTTACCATTCCACAATTCTAGACCCCTGGGTACCAACTGTCTCAAGGCAGTGTCTCCTCCAGCCAATAGTGCGTTTTCAACACAAAATCTGCATATCTCCTTTTCATTTCCATCACCCATCCAAATCCCCAGTGAGGTATTCAAAAGGCATGTTTTCACCTTAAAAGACAAATTATCTATTTGTCCTTGGACTTCCCCATTGCTCTCTCTTTGAGACACTTGTATGTACTGTTTCAGCACACTACCCTTTCCCCCTCCCTCCCTACATAGTAGCACCTCTTTTTTATCATTGCATTGGGGCGCAGGGTGTATTTTTCATCCCAGTTCCTTGTTTGAAACATATAAGTGAGCAAAACAAAATAAGCTTGCTATCAGACATGAATTAACATATTCAGTCCTTTGAGAATGCTGCTGTATGAAATGGGTGGAAAACAATTATTTGATAAGGATGCTAAACTACAATGAAAAGTCCATAATTAAAAAGCTTGCTATCACACTATTTAAAGAGAAAAGTGTCAGCTATTTGTGTTCAAGAAATTGGCTCCTTTCAATCCAGCTTATCCAGAATATAATATGGTTTCAAATAGTTATGTATTAACTAACCAGTTATAAAAAGTTGCTACAGTGTGGAGCAAAGAGATAAAAACACAATCCCAGAGAGCACTGGGGTAAAAAGCAGTTGGACATTGTAAGCTCTTATCACCTCCTTTAGGGCTTTCACTTTCTTTTAAAATTATCTTGATTTATTTAAGAAACAGATGAAGGTAGGGAGAAATTTGGGAAAGGAAGAAACTAAAACAACTTTGTTGAGATTATAGTTGGGGTAACTAAAAACAGAAAAGATTTATAAGTGAGGATGCAATTTGATTCTGGCATAGATATAGGTCCTGAACAACTTCCAGAAGGAATCTTAAAAAAAGAAGCTGAGCCCAAGATCTATAAAAACAAGGTGGAAGTATATGGGTATATGTAGTTCTGACTGTCCCATTAGCATACAATATATGTTAACATATATATTGAAAGGGGCTTCTCTGGTGGCTCAGAGGGTAAAGCATCTGCCTGCAATGTGGGAGACCTGGTTCGATCCCTGGGTCAGGAAGATCCCGTGGAGAAGGAAATGGCAAATTTAAAATTTTAATTCTCAGCTCTGCTTTCAACTTATATACTTATTATTATTATTATCCCTCCAGAAAAAGTAATTTCCAAGCTTGAGAGGATTCTTTTGGCTTGTTTGGATTAGAAAGGAACAGTTTTTATCGTATAAACAAATAATTTTTAATGAAAACATGTTTTAAAATGTACTCATAGCTACTTATTTTTAAAATACCTACTAATGAGAACTTTATTTTACTTTTTTGAGAATTTTATTTTAAATAGACACTGAACATGGGTCTAGAAAGCCTCAAAGTGTAGAGAAAAGCTGACTGTAATCAAGTAAATTTAGGCTGTGGTTATGTGTTTGTACATGAAAGTTGGTTCTGTAAAATTTAGTTAGTTTGCCTGTATTCCTCTTAATGCTTCATGAAAACATGATGGTCAAATAGTATAATTTACTTCTCATATTTTTATTTATTTGTGAGTCTTGGCAAGAGGAAACATGGAACATCCAGAGCAGTGCTCTGATTCTTCACTCAAAGTGGCTGCTAGACAGCAGGAGACCAAATCAGGGGCTTTTTGGCCAAAACACTGCTGTGTAAACAACACACAGGACACTTTGGAGATGCCTACAACAATAAACATTGATTTTTTTCTGATGCATGCAGGGCTTGGCTGGTGTACTGTGAATCTCAGCTAGGCCTAGTTCAGTTCAGTTGCTCAGTCATGTCCAACTCTTTGCGTCCCCAGGGACTGCAGCACACCAGGCTTCCCTGTCCATCACCAACTTCTGCAGCTTACTCAAACTCATGTCCATTGAGTCAGTGATGCCATCCAACCATCTCATCTTCTGTTGTCCCCTTCTCCTCATGTCTTCAATCTTTCCTAGAATCAGGGTCTTTTCTAATTGGTTAGTGCTTCACATCAGGCGGCTTCCACTTCAGCATCAGTCCTTCTGATCTCCTTTAGGATGGACTGGTTGGATCTCCTTGCAGTCCAAGGGACTCTCAAGAGTCTTCTCCAATACCACAATTCAAAAGCATCAAGTCTTCGGTGTTCAGCTTTTTTTAGGGTGCAACTCTAACATCCATACATGACTACTGGAAAAACCATGGCTTTGACTATTCAGACCTTTGACAGTGAAGTAATGCCTCTGCTTTTAAATGTGCTGTCTAGGTTGGTCATAGCTTTTCCTCCAAGGAACAAGTGTCTTTTAATTTCATGGCTGCCTTCACCATCTGTGGTGATTTTGGAGCCAAAGAAAATAAAGTCTGTCATTGTTTCCATTGTTTTCCCATCTATTTCCCATGAAGTGATGGGACCAGATGCCATGATCTTCGTTTTCTGAATGTTGAGCTTTAAGCCAACTTTTTCACTCTCCTCTTTCACGTTCATCAAGAGGCTCTTGAGTTCCTCTTCACCTTCTGCCATAAGGGTGGTGTCATCTGCATATCTGAGGTTATTGATATTTCTCCTGGCAATCTTGATTCCTGCTTGTGCTTCTTCCAGCCCAGCGTTTCTCATGATGTACTCTGCATATAAGTTAAATACGCAGAGTGACAATATACAGCCTTGACATACTGCTTTCCCTATTTGGAACCAGTCAGTTTTTCCATGTCTAGTTCTAACTGTTGCTTCTTGACCTGCATACAGATTTCTCAGGAGGCAGGTCAGGTGGTCTGGTGTTCCCATCTCTTTCAGAATTTTCCACAGTTTGTTGTGATCCACACAGTCAAAGGCTTTGGTGTAGTTAATAAAGCAGAAATAGATGTTTTTCTGGAACTTTCTTGCTTTTTCCATGACCCAATGGATTTTGGCAATTTGATCTTTGGTTATTCTGCCTTTTCTAAAACCAGCTTGAACATCTGGAAGTTCATGGTTCACATACTGGCGTGGAGAATTTTGAGCACTACTTTGCTAGCATGTGAGATGAGTGCAATTGTGAAATAGTTTGAACATTCTTTAGCATTGCCTATCTTTGGGATTGGAATGAAAACTGACCTTTTCCAGTCCTGTGGCCAATGCTGAGTTTTCCAAAGTTGCTAGCATATTGAGTGCAACACTTTAAAGCATCATCTTTTAGGATTTGAAATAGCTCAATTGGAATTCCATCACCTCCACTACTTTTGTTCGTAGTGATGCTTCCTAAGGCCCACTTGACTTCACATTCCAGGTTGTCTGGCTCTAGGTTAGTGATCACACCATCATCTTTATCTGGGTCATGAAGATCTTTTTTGCATAGTTCTTCTGTGTATTATTGCTGCCTCTTCGTAATATCTTCTGCTTCTGTTAGGTCCATATCATTTCTGTCCTTTACTGAGCCCATCTTTGCATGAAATGTCCCCTCGGTGTCTCTCATTTTCTTAAAGATATCTCTTCCCATTCTATTATTTTCCTCTATTTTTTTGCATTATTACTGAGTAAGGCTTTCTTATCTCTTCTTGATATTCTTTGTAACTGCATTCAAATAGGTATATCTTTGCTTTTCTCCTTTGCCTTTAGCTTCTCTTCTCAGCTATTTGTAAGGCCTCCTCAGAGAACCATTTTGCTTTTTACATTTCTTTTTCTTGGGTATGGTCTTGATCCCTGCCTCCTGTACAATGTCAGAAGCCTCTGTCCATAGTTATTCAGGCACCTTGTCTATCAGATCTAATCCCTTGAATCTCTTTCTCACTTCCACTATATAATCGTAAGGGATTTGATTAAGGTCATGCCTGAATGATCTAGTGGTTTTCCCTACTGAAAAGTTGCTGCTGAGCCGTGAAAGATGTTGGGATTCTTGGCCTCCAGAGGAGAAGAATTCAATCCGGGGCCAATGACAAGGCTTGATCACTTAGAGCTTTTTTGTAATAACATTTTATTAAGTATAAAAGAGATAGAGAAAATTTCTGACATAGACATTAGAAAGGGACAGAAAGAGTGTCCCCCTGCTAGCCTTTAGCAGTATGTTATATGCCTATCAGCAAACTGTTAACTCAAGAAAGAAGATGTCTCAAAACTCAGAGAGGCACCAGGCCCATCACTCACAACATGAATTTTGAGATAATATTACCACTAGGTGAGTCATCCTGTGCCATAAAATGATTGACATGAATCTTCAAGAAAGGCAGGTTTCCAAGTAAATATATAGTTTTTTTTAACATAAATGAGGAGAACAATGTATGAGTAAAACATACAGTTTTGTTGAGACTTGAAGAAAGACAGAGTCTAAGGTAAATACATAGTTCATTAACATAGCTGAAGAAAAACGTTTCCATAAGAAAAAAACACATCCTTAGGTCCTGGTTTGAGAAAAGTTCAGGTGAAGCCAGGTGTCATTGTGACAACACAGAATTTTAAGAGAAACCTCCTTTTAATTTTGTATAGAGAAGGGGAAAAAAATCTGACACTTGTAGTTTATTTCATCCTGCTGCTTAAGAGAGAGAAAAAAATGTCTGACACTTGCACCCTATTTCCTTCATTTGGAGACTCCTGGCCTTCCTGCCTGTTACCCTCTCACCTACTTTCTTCAATTTAAGTCTGAATTAGCCAATCAGAAATTCATGATTTGAGCCACAGTCATTTGCTGGTCTTGTTTTTGCAGACTGTATAGAGCTTTTCTCCATCTTTTGCTGCAAAGAATATAATCAATCTGATTTCAGTATTGACCATCTGGTGATGTCCATGTGTAGAATTTTCTCTTGTGTTGTTGAAAGAGAATGTTTGCTATGACCAGTGTGTTCTCTTTGCAAAACTCTGTTAGCCTTAGGCCTGCTTTGTTTTGTTCGCCAAGGCCAAATTTTCCTGTTACTCCAGGTATCTCCTGACTTCCTACTTTTGCACTTTACAAATGAAAAAACTGCAGCTAGGCCTAGCCAATCTGAATTGGTCTTGCTTCTGCTTCTGCAGCCAACTGGAAGGCAAGCTAAGAGCTGGCTGTTCTAGGCTGGCCTCAGCGGGAGCCACTCTGTTCACCTCCAAGGTTTTCTCACTTCTCTTTAGTAGGCTACTGGGACTCATTCTCACCATGGTGGCAGGAGCCCAAGAGAGCAAGTAGAGGTGCACAGAGCCTCTAGAGGCCCAAGCTCAGAACTGAAATCACAGTACATTGTTACGACCAAAGCAAAGTCAAGGCTAGGAGACAGACTCTAGGTCTTCATGGAAAGAACTAGAAAGTCCTATCTCCAACAGGGTAGGCAGAGAGAGGGGTAGAAATAGAGACATTTTTGCAGTGAATCCTCTGTATAGGACAACAACTCTGGTAGAAATGGAAATTGGGGAGAGAGGGTATAACTCAAGGCTATATTTTCTAAGCAAGCACACTGCTTTTATGTAGATTGTGTATTAAGGGAGGTGTGATGCTAAAAATTTGGAAAACTCAGCAGTGGCCACAGAACTGGAAAAGGTCAGTTTTCATTCCAATCCCAAAGAAAGGAAATGCCAACGAATGCTCAAACTACCGCACAATTGTACTCATATCACATACTAGTAAAGTAATGCTCTAAATTCTCCAAGCCAGGCTTCAGCAATATGTGAACTGTGAACTTCCTGATTCAAGCTGGTTTTAGAAAAGGCAAAGGAACCAGAAATCAAATTGCCAGCATCCACTGGATCATGGAAAAAGCAAGAGAGTTCCAGAAAAACTTCTATTTCTGCTTTATTGACTATGTCAAAGCCTTTGACTGTGTGGATCACAAAAAACTGTGGAAAATTCTGAAAGAGATGGGAATACCAGACAACCTGACCTGCCCATTGAGNAGGCCTGGCATGCTGAGATTCATGGGGTCGCAAAGAGTCGGACACGACTGAGCGACTGAACTGAACTGAGCTGATGTCATTCTAGTGAATTGTTGAAACTGTTCATAGTTTTGGGAAATACTCAGTCTTTTAATTGATGTCAAGTCTTGGACTGACTTGGCAGTCTGGAAGACTCTGTCCTTAACCTCAAGTTTGGGTAATTCTGAATAACATAGTGTATTCAACCAAGAAAAATGAATATTACCTCCTTGAAACTGAAAAAGAAAACCTGGTGTTTCTTCTAGGCAGCTGGGAATGGTTATTGGAAGTCAATTACATTTAAAATATGCAAATACAAGAACTACTCCTGCAATTAAGAGCATGTACTATATATTATCATTGTTTTATTTTGGCAAATGTAAAAAAATAGCATTTTTAAGGACTTTCAGATGTTCATATTAACCTCCCAAGCCCTTATCCTCCTTTTGTTAATATCTTACATTCTTATATCTGTAGACAGAAGGGATTTTCAGAAATATAACCCTTATATTTGGAAAGATTGCTCAGACCAGCAAAGATATTTCTTTCCAAATATAAGGCTTATATTTCTGAAAATCCCTTCTGTCTACAGATATAAGAATGTAAGATATTAACAAAAGGAAGATAAGGGCTTGGTTCTTCCCTGGTAGCTCAGACGGTAAAACATCTGTCTACAATGTGAGAGACCTGCGTTTGATTCTTGGGTTGGGAAGATTGGAGCTTGGTGCAGGCTACTATCCTTGGGGTTGCAAAGAATCGGGCGTGACTGAGTGACTTCACTTTCATTTTGTTTCACAAGGCGTCCTTGTCATATGCCAGACACCATTCTCAGTATTTTGTCTGTACATAATCAACCTGGAAGTTATTTATTATTTTCTTTTTTAAGATGTCAATTATGGAACCCAAGAGACCTTTATAAAAACTTGTCAATCAAGTGAGGCTAAGTTTAATTTTAGTAGACTCACTGCAGTAAGGGAGAACACCACTTTGGCATAGTCTTGAAAGTGAAAGTGTCAGTTGCTCAGTCGTGTCCAACTCTTTGTGATCCCATGCATTGTCGCCTGCCAGGTTCCTCTGTCCATGGAATTCTTCAGGCAAGAATACTGGAGCAGGTTGCCATTCACTTCTCTGCGGATCTTCCTGACCCAGGGATTGAATCTGTGTCTTGTGCATTGCAGGCAGATTCTTTACCATCTGAGCCACCAGAGAAGCCCTTGGCATAGTCTTAATACCATCTTAAAAGAGTTGTTGTAGTTCAGCTGCTCAGTCGTGTCTGACTCTTTGTGACTCCATGGACTGTAGCACGCCAGGCTTCCCTGTCCTTCACTGTTTCCCGGAGTTTGCTCCAGATCATGTCCATTGAGTCGACGATGTCATCCAGCCATCTTATCTTCTGTCACTCTCTTCTCCTTAGAAGGGTGGGAAACATATTTACAGGGTTTGGAGCCTGTGATTAAATGCTTAATCATGGTCTTTCCTTGGAAGAAATTTATTGGAATTGGGCAAATTCATGATATAATAGTTCAAAATTAGAGGATGCAACAAGATGAAGGTTTTAAGTATCAGTGAAATTTTCTAATAAGTGAGTTGTTAGCTCAGATGAGTAATCTATTGTCTGACAGAAGAACTGTTTCCCAGAATGAGAAAACTCTTTGCCCAAGAAAATTGCAAAACCTTCTTAAAGCAAAAAGTGAAATAATGCCTTAGTTTGCATTCTTATCTTTCTAGATATGAATTACCTGCAATTAATATTTAAGTCATGTTGACAAAGTTAATTTTGTTTCAAAAAATGAAGAAATTTAATAATTTTCAAGAATTACACCTAGAACTCAATAAATCTAAAGTCCCAGTTTATTTAACAGCATAAGGTGCTCCTTCCAAATATATTTATATATCCCTGAAAATAAGACTACATCACCACCAAGACTAAGAGCTATTAAAAATGATTAAAGAAGATAATTTAGGTGATACGAACAAACTTTAATACTTCATGAAGTGAACAGTCTCCATGTGGAGAACAGTGAAGCAGGGGGAAATGTGGCAAGCATTTAAAGAGGAAAAAATAAGGAAAAAAGAAGAGAAAATTTTAAAAATGAATAAAGAACAAGGAAATAAGTTAAAAGCCCAGAGTTGGCTTGATAATTGAGGACTGGCTTGTTATTGAACCAAAGTCTGCTTGTCTGGGCACAGCAAAGCCAATCTACTAATGCCAGGTTGTTGTGAAGGGGAGTGTTTATTGCAGTTGTTGACCAAAAAATGCACAGCCTGAAAGTTGAGAACTATGTTTGACTTGATGAACAAAACCAAGGACTTAAGCCTGGGACTCAGCACCCCAGGTAACTCTCAGAGACTGTTCTGAAGGGGCAAGAGAGGGAGCCAGGATGCACAGGAGTTTTTACAATGAAGACCAGGTAGTTGGAAAGACCTAAAGAAGACCAGATATCTCAAGTTAAGAATTGCAGTGCTTTTCTGTGTATGGGAAGATAAGAGCCTAGGCTCCCTGATATCATTCCTTTGATGTGCACCTCAGCTGTCAGTGGTGTATTTCTGTGCTTCTCATCCTGAGTCCCTCAGCGCTCACTCAGGGTGGCTGTGATGTGATGGCTTTATGGCTGCAACATTCTTTGTTTACTGATATGGCAGGTGGCATTTTTAGTTCACACAGAGCACCAAGCAAGGAGAATGGGCAGCTCATGTTCAAAAGACCCAAAATCCCTGGTAGCTTTCAGGCCAGGGTTTTTAAAAACAGCGTTACACGAGAAGGTCATAGGACACATGATCAGCTTCTGAGTGGCTTTCAGACTGCCTGATGGTGAGAGATAACAGGGTGATGTTTGAGGAATCTCTATCATCAGCTTTCTGATTTCTACCAGTCTGGAATATGTATGCTTATGGTCAGCAATATAGTCGTCATCCTCTTCCTAGTGGGGGTGGGGGTTGGGGGACAGGGGCAGTCTTAACTTCTGATGAACAGCTTAAAGATATGCATCAGATTTCTATCTATACCCCTTCAGGAGGAACCAGGAGTCCTATGACTATTATTCTAACCATTAACTGCTTGAATCTGCTCTTTGGAATTCAGTGAAGGCCTTGGAGACTGAAGCTTTGGGAAAAAATCAAGAAATGGGGGACACAGAGGTGCTTTTGTACCTGGGAAGGCCCCACAGAGTCCTGCTTGGTTTCAATCCCCCCTTTTCTTTGGTACTCCTCAGTCCTGAGGGGAACAGAGACAGGACAAGTAAGGAAATAAAGTCTTCTATAGAGAGATTAATCATATATTCAGCAGGGGAACTCGGTTTTAGAGGGACTCAGTTTCAGGTTGGCTGGTTATAATGTGTTTCTCGTCAAGTGGAGTATTTATAAGGACACAGACGTTATCCAAATTTTAGTTTGCTGACATCGCATTCTTGGAAGGAGTGGCTCCATTTTGGACCAGGATGCAACAGAACTAAGGTTCCCTCCATCAATATGATGTTACTATATTTTACCAGGAAGATAAGGCTATAAACTAGTAAATTACTTCAGTGCTTTGTGGAGAAGGAAAATTAATTTTCCTTCTACCCTTCTTAGTTCTTGGCTGAGACCCTCTGTAATAAAAGACAGATTAACAGGGAAAAAAAATGTTTTTAATTGCATATGCACATAGGGGAGCTTCACAAAGATATGAGACTGTAAAGGAAGATACGAGACTATAAAGGCAGCTAGGCGATTGAGGCTTGTATGTCATCCTGAGTGAAGGGAAGGGATGGGGGCTCAGGCTTTAAAGAGGGGAAGCCATTCCTGGGAAGGTGAGAGGACCAAATACTTAGTGAACAAAGGTTATCCTGCCAGGCAGGTAACTCTCAAGTAAAAGGTTATCTCCAATAATATGTCTCTTCCTGGTACAGACCCCCTTCTAATGTAAATTTTCTTCATAAATATAGATTTTATTATGAAAAGGTAGCTTCTGTGTTTTCAGAGCTCCACCAGGGCCTGCAGTTTCTTAAAAATAATCAGTTCAAAATAATCCTTATGCCAAAGATTATTTTGAGGTGGCACATTCTGTTACTTCTCAGCTTGCTTGAGGAACTTCAAGAAAATTCACTCAGCAAAATAAGCTATTGAACCAGTCACCTTCTTAGGACAGTAGTTGCTCAAGCTGCTTGCTGATAAGTAATTGTTTACTCCTCAAGAATCACTTTAAGATCCTCACCTGTCTGTGACTACCAATCTTAAACTATTAGATTTATATCATGAACTTTTCCTAATTCCAAACAGATCCCTGCCTTGAAAGACTAAGATTAAACCACAGGAGCCCAGACCTTAAGCCCCTGTAAATACCTATCTCTGACCTCTTCTTTCAGAGACTTTATTAAAACTTTAGGGCTTCTCCCATGGCTCAGTGGTAAGGAATCTGCCTGCAATGCCAGGAGATGTGGGTACGATCCCTGAATTCAGAAGATCCCCTGGAGAAAGAAATGGCAATGCACTCCAGTATTTTTGCCTGGAAAACCCCAAAGACAGAGAAGCCTTAGCGGGCTATAGTCCATGGGGTTGCAAAGAGTCAGACATGACTGAACGTGCATGAATGCAGTGTGATATTCTCTCTAACAGTAGGGAAAAAATATTTTAAGAAAAGTAGGCAATTGTCCAGATTTGCTTGATCAGCTGGTTATTCTGGTGGTATCTAGGTCTTTTGAGAGAGCTGGCAGTTGACATCTTTTAGAATCTGACACTCTACCTTATGGGCAGAGTCTGCTTAAATGAATGAGAAATTATTATAAGTAGATACACCACTTGACATAGTGCATCAAGGGTTACAAAGCACTTCAACCTACCTCATTTGGCTTAACCATCAAAGAGCTACTTAAGGTAGATATTGTTCTTGCACTTCTTTTAATTCTTTCTTTTATAGGTCAGTAAACAAACATTCCACGCCCAAGGTAAGAGAAAGCCAAGTAAGATGGTGTTGCAAGAGGGCATCAGAGGGCAGACACAATGAAACCATAATTACAGAAAACTAGTCAATCAAATCACACTAGGACCACAGCCTTGTCTAACTCAATGAAATTAAGCCATGCCCACAGGGCAACCTAAGATGGGTGGGTCATGGTGGAGAGGGCAGACAGAATGTGGTCCACTGGAGAAGAGAATGGCAAACCACTTCAGTATTCTTGCCCTGAGAACCCCATGAACAGTATGAAAAGGCAAAATGATAGGATACTGAAAGAGGAACTCCCCAGGTCAGTAGGTACCCAACACACTACTGGAGATCAGTGGAGAAATAATTCCANCTAGATAGCATATTCAAAAGCAGAGACATTACTTTGTCAACAAAGATCCGTCTAGTCAAGGCTATGGTTGTTCCCGTGGACATATATGGATGTGAGAGTTGGACTGTGAAGAAAACTGAGCACCAAAGAATTGATGTTTCTGAACTGTGATATTGGAGAAGTCTCTTGAGAGTCCTATGGACTGCATGGAGATCCATGAAAATCAGTCCTGAATATTCAGTGGAAGGACTGATGCTGAGGCTGAGACTCCAGTACTTTGGCTACCTCATGCAAACAGTTGACTCATTGGAAAAGACCCTGATGCTGGGAGGAACTAGGGGCAGGAAGAGAAGGGGACAACAGAGGATGAGATGGCTGAATGGCATAACCGACTTGTTGGAAATGAGTCTGAGTGAACTCCGGGAGCTGGTGATGGACAGGGAGGCCTGGCGTGCTGCGATTCATGGGGTCACAAGGAGTCAGACACGACTGAGCAACTGAACTGAACTGAAGAGTCCCTGCATGAGGAAAATGGGAATAATAAGGATATATTGTAAAGATTCTGTGAAAATATGCAAAGAATATTTAATACCGTGCCTGACACATAGTAAGTACTTGATGCTGGTGGCTATTATAATGATTCAGCAGGCTTTGACTTCACTTTNAGACACGACTGAGCAACTGAACTGAACTGAAGAGTCCCTGCATGAGGAAAATGGGAATAATAAGGATATATTGTAAAGATTCTGTGAAAATATGCAAAGAATATTTAATACCGTGCCTGACACATAGTAAGTACTTGATGCTGGTGGCTATTATAATGATTCAGCAGGCTTTGACTTCACTTTTCCTCTTTATTGTGTCCAACTCCATATTCAGACTCATCAGTGAAAAGATTAGACTTTGAACAGTAAACAGAATTTATATGCTTTCAACCTGAATCCTGACCTTGAATCTTAGGGCAAAGAAATGACCATATATTTCTTCTAAAGAAATATAACATGCATAATGTTTATAAAATGTTTATAGAATATTTATGAAAGTGTATTTTCACATATAATGTTTGAGTTTATGTACTAAAAGCACTTACTAGATGTATCTGTTGTCCAATGTTCATATCATACCTAAACAAAGTTTTGAGTGTAATAGATTTTTATTTCAAAAATAAAAGTTCTTATCTATGCTGCTTTTTATAACTGACAGCCATAATCCACCAAGAGTCAGGGTGGGCAGAATTCAGGCTCTCTTCAAAAATATGCCTGTCCCCTTTGACTTCAAGAGGGCAGGCAATCCTCCCAGACGTGTCACCAGCCTAGGACTGATTTCCTTTTCCTTCTTAGAAGGGCTGATAGCATCTTGCGGTTACATTTGCTTGTTAGTAAAGTCTTTTCTAAAGAACTAAAGTGTGCCACTGAGTGTCATTTAGACTCAGTCAAGCTGGATTGATACGAAGTAGAATGTTTTGGACATAAGAATGGAGTGATATATTTAGATCTTTTTAAACTTTAAAAGCCTTATACCACCATTAGCACTTTCATTAAAGTACCATTCAAACAGGAGATGGGTTTTTATGCATATATGATATATCAAATTAAGCAGAAGAAAATAATTTTAAGATTTCTTATGTTGACTGCCTTTGCATTTCACAGATTTTGGAAAAGTAATTCTTATTTTTTCAATTAATCTTTTATTAAGGACTCCTGCAGAATGGGCAATTCAGTGAATACTCTGAGAAAAACAGAGATTAGTCTCAAATAGTTAAGATATCCTGTGGGGTCTTTGTTTAAGTATTCTACATGGAAGTAAGTCTGACCCCTCTTTTCTTCTTCATTCCTGTTGTCTACCATGCTATGATCAGAATCACTAACCCCAAAGCCCAGGGAAACCAGACAGGTAAATAAACAAAGGAACCAATGACCAGTGTAAGGTAATGGAAATATGGAGACTGGAAAACTGGAGCCAGTGTGACTTAGCCCTTATCATAAGTGTTACTTAGTTCCAACCAATTAGAATTGTAGGCCCAGTATTGATAAATCTGCCTATTGATGGAAATCCTTTTCCATTTTTAAATGGCAGCTAATTCAAATTAAAAGAAAAGTGATTTTGTTGGCAAAAACTTTTTTTTTTGTAGCATCTTATGGAAAAACTCAAATGAACTTTCTGGCCAACCCAATTTATTCTATAGGTCTGTTCTGTGTGGGCCAATAAGAAAGTAGCTATAAACTAGAATCAGGGCATAGCCTACCAAGTACAACTCTCACTAGGAGTGAAATGAAATTAGAAGACAGAGCTGTTAGACACATTCTAACTCCCTGTTAGGATATATCCGCTTTGATTGGATGCTTTGAGGAAGAGTTCAAGGAAGAGGGAATTTTCCCCTCTTTTGGGTGCTGTCAGAAAGTTGCAACAAGTCTATGACTGAGTATCTCAGTTAATCTCACCTGGAGAGAGGGCAGACTAGAATAAGGCTAGAGCTGTACATTAGTTTAAAAAAAAAAGAAATTGCAGCCAGTCTTATTAAATTGCAAGAGGGGCTATTTGGTATTTTGTGGTGTTTGTACAGAGACCTTGTTTTTTATCAGTGCTGAGAAGAAATTATGAAGTAGCCTTGTTTAGACTAATTTTATCACAGTTTCAGAGTAACCTTGTTTGATGCTGGCATTCCACAGATTGTGTGTGTCCAACAAGAGAACAGTGTGGTCCAGCTGTTAGTGCCACACCAGCTTCAAACAACAGAAAGCGTCTGTAAGTGATGTCAAGCCTGCATTTTTCTTTACTTTTACTTATACAAAGCTTTACTTTTACTTATACAAGGCTTTACTTTTACTTATACAAAGTTATTTATGTACAAAGATGTTCAATGTAGCAATATTTATAGCAAAACAGTCTAAGTATTTACCAGCAACAGAAGGGCTTAATCACTGATTATTATAGCATCTAATGGGTCACTATGCGACTTTCAAAAATGCTGTATAGGTATACTGATAGGTGCTAAAAGCAAAATATAAAATATCATTCGTTTCTGTTTGTGTTGATGGTCATTAGTGTTTTTTGGCAAATACTATTTCATTCCTTTTCTAAGATAGGTATATATTTCCTGACCCTGTTGTGTTTAGAAAAGGCTATGTTATTAGTTCTTGTAAAGGAGTCATCAATACTATAGGAGTTACTTCCAGATTTAATTGTTGATCTAAGATCCTCAGTTACTCTCTTCCTTTGACATGGCTGCTAGCAATGATCCAGATGAAGGACTGGATCCCAGAATAAGAAAACCACGGAGCAGAGTCTCTAGTTGACGTGCAGTAGAGACACAACATGAGGAAGGAAGAAAAAAAAAAAACAGCCATATTGTTGAGGTCACTGAGATTTTGTGGTTGTTAGTAACTGCACCATAATCTGTCCTGGCTAATAGCACCAGAAATGGAGTGCTACAGCGAAAAAGAATATGTGGAGTTGGGTTAAGCGCTGCTGGTGGTTGATCAGTGAGAAAACTTTTATCTGTGGCTGTAAAGATGGGGATTCATCTTAGGCAGTAACAAAACACAGGTCACACACACACAAAAAAAATCATAAAGCAGCTAATATACCTATTAGAATTAGACCTTTAGGAGAAGAAGCTGAAAGACAAAATATTAGTAGCAAGTAGCTTCTAGTGGCTGTTTGACAAAATATTACAAGAAAGACACAAGCTATTAGAATTAGCTATTCCATAAGCAGGAATATAGTGGCCCTTTCAATAGTAGTTTCAAGCCATGTTTTGTTTCCGAAAAGGCCTTTTGATTTATATATTCTGGTATTTGCTCTCGTCTGCTGCTTTAGCTTTTGTCCTGAGGATCCCCTTTTATGCGTGTATTTAGTCTTCCTTGCCTGTCAGCTTATACCTGTCACTGATTTTCAAATACTTGTTAACATCCTACTTCTTTTTCATTTTTTATCTTTTGCTTTCTATTTCTCTTAAGGCATTCAGTGTGTTTATTGATTTTCTCTTGTGTCCTTCCTGGTTTATTCTTCAATTCTGGAATGACATTTTCATTTATTAATGATTTTCTACATTTGTAAGTTCAAATTTCAAGTTTTTCTATTTCTTCTCCTGTTCTCCAATTATATAATTTCTAAAATTTTAGAATTAAAATTTATGTTATTTCCTGGTTAGTAACATTTTCTTAAATCACCTAATCTCACTGTGAAGAATTTGGTTATAGTTTTCATCTGTTTTTGCGTTCAGGTCATCCTGGTATCCCTTCGTTATCTGTAAGGATATTATTTTGCTTCTCATTTTCTTTCTTATTATAAAATTTTCTCCTTATAAATTCCTCTTCTGTTATGCTTTTCTTATGTTTTGCATTTTTCTGTATTACAGAGAGGGAAATCTAGATAGCTTTCCTAGAATCATAGCTCTAGATTTCCTTCTGTAATTTTCAAAATGTGTTCAATAATAAAAGTTGACATTTTCATAAGATCTTCTAACTCTGGTTCTTTCTCTCCAATATTTTCTTGAGCCATTTTTTTGTCTTTTTTTCCTTATTTGGAATTCTATTTTCAGTATTTTATACTTGATGCAAGATTTTATAATGAAAGGGAATTTTAGCTGATTACTCTCAATGGCTTATAAAAACCAGATTTTTCTAGCACCACTATACATACCATGGTCCCTTAGCCCACACTGTGAATTCAGGCCTGCTTCTCCCTCCTAATTCCAGCTGCTAGCCTTGAAATATCTTGATGAGTTCACCAGTGAGTACCTGCTGGCAATTTGGATACTTTTCAGCTCTGGAGCAATCAGAAACTTTTGTCTTTCCTCTGCTTTCTTTCACAACATTGTTGAAACCATTTGATTCTTCTTGGTAATGGTGGTTGGTCTTCACCTGCTCATATTGGCGGTTTATCATTAACCTAGTAATAGATGTTGTCCATGTAGATTTTAGGTTTTGCTCTCCAAGTCCCTGTACCTATTTACATGATGAGATTTGGGGAAATTTAAAAATTATGCCACCAGGAATTCCCTGGCAGTACAGGGCTTAGGACTTGACACTTCCACACTGGGGGCCTGGGTTCAATCCTGGTGGGGGAACTAAGATCCCACTGCCACCACCTTCCCAAAGTCCTCCACCTTGAATGTTTAAACACCTACTTTTTTTTTGATTTATGCTTTTATATATTTTTATTCTCTCTTAAATACATACTTTATCATATTTTTATATATTCATATATATGTGTGTGTGTATATCAGTGCAGTCATGTGACATGCTGAATGGAGAAAACTGCAAATTTGTGACATGTATTCCAGCTTTGTAACTACTGTCAGTGACCCGGATCTCATTATATGTTTCTAGCATCCATATTTTGATCTCTAATATACATACACATGTGCATATACACACGCAATAAAGGCTCTTTAAAGGTAGATGATGCCAAATTTTAGGGCAGAAAAAAGAATCTATATGGACCTGGGCCAATCTATTTGTACTAATTTTATAAATAAGGAAACTGAACTAGAAAGGATGTTGATGGGAACAAGCATGCTTTAAAAATGTCAGCACAAGTGCTGAAATAACGAAAGGCAAATTACAGAGGCTCTTACTGGCCAAGTTTATTAGCGAAGGACAGGGAAGCCTGGAGTGCTGCAATTCATGGGGTCGCAATTCATGGAGTCAGATACGACTGAGCTACTGAACTGAACTGAAAATAAGATTAATGATAATTCTTGTGACTAAAGTTAACTAAGGAAGCTGACTCTAAGAAAGGCTGGGAGTTCCTAATAATACTCAAACAAGAAAAGTTTATATGAGATCCCCAAAAGGTATTACAATATACAAGAGTGTATCTAATAGAATATGCTTTATATTTTATTGATCCAAATATATAAGGAATTGCTAATCTATAAAAAATTTACCTAAATATCTATCTATAAAGTTTAGGTATGTACTTTCTTTGATCCAATGAGTCCATAAGGAAGCCGAGAAGGAAAGCCTGATCAGCACATATAATTAATCAGATTCAAAGGGTGCCTGCAGCTAATCAGCTTCACTGGTCACACACAATAATCAAGCAAAAGGAGGGTTCAACAGAGTGTTCTAAATGATGAATTAACCAAATGTACAGAAGAGTAAAGCTGACTATGCAGACACTATCCCTCATCTCCTAGGAGCTGACAATTCTTGATGGTCCAACTAATTAAAATAAAATACTAATAAGAAATATATAAGATTTTAATAGTACTGACAAACCACACTAATATATCAATGTGACAAGGCAGTGGATAGGATAAAACTTAGAAGAATTCCTTACCTCTTTGAAACCTACTGTGTCTCAAGAAATTAAAACTTTTATATAAACAAAACAAAAAAGTTAAAAGCCTCACAATGCAATGATTAGAATTTTACTAGTAAAAGAAATTTATTACTGGTTCAGTTCAGTTCAGTTCAGTCACTCAGTCGTGTCCGACTCTTTGTGACCCCATGAATCGCAGCACACCAGGCCTCCCTGTCCATCACCAACTCCCAGAGTTCACTCAGACTCACATCCATCGAGTCAGTGATGCCATCCAGCCATCTCATCCTCGGGCATCCCCTTCTCCTCCTGCCCCCAATACCTCCCAGCATTAGAGTCTTTTCCAATGAGTCAACTCTTCGCATGAGGTGGCCAAAGTACTGGAGTTTCAGCTTCAGCATCATTCCTTCCAAAGAAATTCCAGGACTGATCTCCTTTAGAATGGACCGGTTGGATCTCCTTGCAGTCCAAGGGACTCTCAAGAGTCTTCTCCAACACCACACTTCAAAAGCATCAATTCTTTGGCGCTCAGCCTTCTTCACAGTCCAACTCTCACATCCATACATGACCACAGGAAAAACCATAGCCTTGACTAGACGGACCTTAGTCGGCAAAGTAATGTCTCTGCTTTTGAATATGCTATCTAGGTTGGTCATAACTTTTCTTCCAAGGAGTAAGCGTCTTTTAATTTCATGGCTGCAGTCACCATCTGCAGTGATTTTGGAGCCAAAAAAATAAAGTCTGACACTGTTTCCACTGTTTCCCCATCTATTTCCCATGAAGTGATGGGACCAGATGCCATGATCTTCGTTTTCTGAATGTTGAGCTTTAAGCAAACTTTTTAATTCTCTTCTTTTACTTTCATCAAGAGGTTTTTGAGTTCCTCTTCACTTTCTGCCATAAAGGTGGTGTCATCTGCATACCTGAGGTTATTGAGATTTCTCCCAGCAATCTTGATTCCAGCTTCTGCTTCTTCCAGCCCACCGTTTCTCATGATGTGCTCTCCATAGAAGTTAAATAAGCAGGGTGACAATATACAGCCTTGATGTACTCCTTTCCCTATTTGGAACCAGTCTGTTGTTCCATGTCCAGTTCTAACTGTTGCTTCCTGACCTGCATACAGATTTCTNAGCCCACCGTTTCTCATGATGTGCTCTCCATAGAAGTTAAATAAGCAGGGTGACAATATACAGCCTTGATGTACTCCTTTCCCTATTTGGAACCAGTCTGTTGTTCCATGTCCAGTTCTAACTGTTGCTTCCTGACCTGCATACAGATTTCTCAAGAGCCAGGTCAGGTGCTCTGGTATTCCCATCTCTTTCAGAATTTTCGACAGTTTCTTGTGATCCACACAGTCAAAGGCTTTGGCATAGTCAATAAAGCAGAAATAGATGTTTTTCTGGAACTCTCTTGCTTTTTTCATGATCCAGCAGATGTTGGCAATTTGATCTCTGGTTCCTTTGCTTTTTCTAAAACCAGCTTGAACATCTGGAAGTTCACAGTTCACGTATTGCTGAAGCCTGGCTTGGAGAATTTGGGGCATTACTTTACTAGCATGTGAGATGAGTGAAATTGTATGGTACTACTCGTTAGCAGCCTAGAAATCACCTCAGACTGCTCAGTCAGGGCCACATCTCAACTAAGAATTAAAACTTTTCATGAAGTTAAAGTATTAGTTGCTCAGTCATGTCTGACTTGTTTTGACCCATGGACTGTATGTAGCCCATAGGCTCCTCTGTCCATAGAATTCTCCAGGCAAGAATATTGGAGTGGGTTGCCATTTCTGTCTCCAGGGGATATTCCCAACTCGGGGATTGAACCTGGGTCTCCTGCATTGTAGGCAGATTCTTTACCATCTGAGCCACTCAAAACCTAATTAGGCTAAAATGAAAGCATTTTCTTAAAGATCTGATGAGATTAGCAAAATCCTCTGCAGGGATCTTAATGGAAATCCAGGAAAATAAGAGAAGAAATAATAGACAAAATATAATATGTATTACATATATAACTTTATTCCTAGTTTTAGAGTTAATGTGTTTATTAACTTTGTAATCAATATAGTAATATGCTATCTATTTCCAAAAGGTGTTTAAAACATTAAAGTAACCTAAAACATAAAATGTTTGTTTGGTAAGATATATTTAAAAGTTTGAGGAATTTCACTAAATTCTTGAACTTTGTTTTATTGATTTCTGTAAGTAGTTTTTAGAAGAATTTAAAAACTTACTATTTGCTCTAATAATAAAATTAATACTAAATTAGATACTAATAAAGTCAAATGTTCGTGTTACTGTCTCACATAAAGGCCTATCATATAATAAAAACTATTGATAATATTCTAGTCAGGAGAAAGTAGAAATTTAAAAAGCAAACAAATAAATGAGCAAGAAAATTTCAGATAACTTAAAAGAAGCAAAGTAGAGTGATGCAGCAAAATGTTGGAAACGTGTTCATCTGGACTAGGGTCATGGAGGGTCTCAGTGCAGCTGTGATGTTTGGGGTGAGACTTAAATGATAAGCAAATACCAGTCCTATAAAAATCTGAGGGCAGAGAGTTCTGGCAAAAAACAATAAGAACCAGTGTCCTAAAGCAAATATCCTTTGCTGTATCCAAGACTTAGAAACAAGGCCAGTATGGCTGGAAAATGATACGTGCATGTCAGCATGGTAGGAGAAAAGACTAGATCTTGTGGGCCACAGTAAGGGGGGGGGGGGCGGATATTATCCCCAGCATAGTGAAAAGTCACTGGAGGGCTGGGTACAAATGAGTAAAGAATGAATTAACTAATTGTATTTGGGGAATCGATTATTGGGAAGTGAGAGGGGGTGATGGGAGAACTGTTTGTTCTTTACCTGGATCCTTGTTCTGGTATTTCCTTGTCCCATGAAGCCTTCCCTGCTCACCTGAATGGAGATAATTTCTCTCTTCTTTGCACTTTTTAACACTGCATCACTACTGTCTTAGGACACTCATTATATACAGATTTGTACTTTAGGGAGCTGTTCTGTTTTATCTCCCCTTGAAAATCTTAGGATGTATAAGTTCCTACAAGGTAGTGACTATACCTTGTGGATCTTTACATTTGTAATAGAGTTTAACTTAGTGGTTAATACAAAATTAATATTACATGAGGATGAAAAAGTAAAATTTTATTTTGCTTATGGAAATTTGTTGTTGCTGTTCAGTCGCTAAGTCGCGTCTGACTCTTTGCGACCTTATGGGCTTCAGCATGCCAGGCTCCTCTGTCCTCCACTGTCCCCTAGAGTTTGCTTAAATTCATGCCCATTGAGTCAGTGATGCTATCTAACCATCTCATCCTCTGCCACACCCTTCTTCTTTTGCCTTCAGTCTTTCTCAGCATCAGGATCGTTACCAATGAGCCAGCTCCTCGCTTCAGGTGGCCTATTGTGTATGGCAGTACATAGAATAAATTCAGCTCCCGTCTATATAACTATTGAAAGAATTAAAAAATAAATGATTGTTGGTATCCACATTAAAAAAGCATGAAGAAGGTGGGCACAAAAGCTGTCTCACATATTTATTCAAGGCCAATTCAATGGCTGTTCGGATAAAACAGAGGAAATATATCTGGATAAAACAGAGAAAACCTTTTGAAAACGTAGTTTTCTAACAGTTTAAAAAATATCTGGGTGGGGAAAATTGGGTTGAAAACATTACTAGCAGTTTGATGAGGTTCCTTTGGAAAACAAAAATAAAGAAGCAAACAACTTCTGTATTCTATTGATTATACTATTGGTAGAAAAAGAAATTAAGAAAGCATTTCATAGACAGTATTAAAGAGATGGAATATCATACATCAGAAGAGAATGGGCTGTGCTAGTAAAGGCCAGGACTAAGGAGAGGTATTGGGGTCAGCACAGAATGGTGAGCACTGGTGAAAAGGAAGAAGATTTCAAAGATGTGAGATGCAAGGGTTGCTCATCCATGAACAGTGCTCTGAATAGAAGTGGAGGAAATGCTTCTGGTCTCTAAAACCACTAAAGTACAAACTACTTACCCGAGGAGAACTCTGTCAAGTTGGAAAAACAGTTTTAGGGGGAAAAAAAAAGGAATATTAATTATCATCTGCCCAAGCTTCGTATTTTGTCAGTGAGAAAACTGAATTGTAGAAATATGAAACAACACACTGGTTGTTTCACACAGTCACACAACTAAGTAGCAGAAACAGTTCCAGCTCATTGCTTTTGCCAGTATACTCTGCAAACTGGGCGATTACAGCCCATTTCCCCCTAATTTTTGTCATACTGCTTTAAGTGTGGGGGAGGGGTGTTCAGTCTTGCCATTGTCCACCAGCTTAGGCAACTGATGGGCACGTTGGCCCCCAGCTAGGGCTTGAGTATAGGATACAATGCTGACAAATTCCACTCACTCTCTGGGACTTTGAATTCTGAACACAGAATCTAGGACAAAACCTTCATCTCAGATGAAGCTGAGTCATCTCAGCAGTGGCAAGCTGACAAGCCTATCAGTTAAATTCAGCTCTTGGATCCCTGGAGCCACTTCATTTTTTGCTCCTTGTGAATCTGTTTCTTTTGCTTTTCCTTCTATTTTCAAATTATCCCATATTATGCACATTTATTTTTTAAGATATTTTTAAAGTTTTTCGCTTAGTATAGCAGAGTCAATTTCTTTTGTTCACTATCCAAAAGTTCTAATTACGGCACTGCTCCTATGAATATAAACGTGTCAGGACATAAGATGACAAATTAAAGAAATAGTGAAAAAGAAAAGGCAATGCCTGAAGTTTTTATAAGTAAGACTGAAACAGAATTTCAGATTAGGCTGTACATGTATTCATTCATGTAGGTTTAATACAGTTTTATTAAATAGCTAATCTGTGTCCAGCAGTGGTGAGATAACAACCTGTGGACATGCGAATGAATGAATGGAAATAAAAAGATCCCATAACACATGTCAGGGACTCAATAGGTGAGTTGGACAGCCCAGTGCAAAGAAAGTGGGACCCAAGAATGAGGATGAATAAATTGGAGTTGAGAGCAGTCAGGAGCAGAATCTACAAGACAACTGAGCCACCTAATTCTTACTCCTGAGCCTGGTTCTTTCCCTCTCCCTTTGAGTCTGGAAATTCTGAAATTGATTTCTGTACCTGGGTTCATAGGTAATTGAGTCCATAGGTAGCACTAAGAACAGAAGGCCCAGAGATTCCTTTAGTGTCTTTCCATCTTCCACCTGGGCCTTGAAACTCTATTAAAATGTCACTGAAAAAATTCTCCAAGAAGTATAACTGGAATTCTGGCCTGATGTTTCATTTAGTACCCATGAGCCAGACAGTTTAATCTTGTGGCCTCAATTTCCTCTTCTATGCAGGAAAGAAACAACACTCGCTCTGTTTACCTCCTGAGTTGTGAGAAACACATGAGTAAATGGATGCAATAGCTTAGTAAATTGTGAAGAAAAAACAAAAGAAAAATGTTACTTTCCCTTCGGCATCGTATCCAACCTGTGTTATGAACAGTCATTTCTCAGCCATGTCTGAGAGAGAAGCTTTAAAAAACAGTTAGTTAAAGAAAAGGAGATTGAGATTCTGTTGCCACCTTCAAAGCCAAGCTTAAGGTTATGCAACTCCCTAGAAATAAGGACAGAACAGCGGCTCTGGGAAGAGTTTTGACAAAAATTGAAGTACATGAGACTTCACTTTCACTTTTCACTTTCCTGCATTGGAGAAGGAAATGGCAACCCACTCCAGCGTTCTTGCCTGTAGAATCCTAGGGACAGGGGAGCCTGGTGGGCTGCTGTCTATGGGGTCACACAGAGTCATTCACGACTGAAGTGACTTAGCAAAGTACATGAAAGGTATACCACGACTGAGAAATTGCCAGAGTATTCGTTCAGAAAATAGGTATATTTCCATGAGAAATCATCAATTAGTATGACAATATATCTTTTATTTCTGAAGCCCATGCATCTATCATAGATTTATCAGGTATGCACTGAGTAGATGATTGAATGAAAATTCTTCCTGCCTTGGCCCGATGCATATACTTGCCCAGTGTGACATGCCTGTCTCCTAAACAAGTGACAGGGACATGCCATTCAGAATGGTAAATTAGTTATAAGAGTTTGCCTACTGTCCCTCTGGAGTCTTGTAATTTTATATTACTGATATTAAATTTTAGAACTATAGAAAAAGGGGACAAAGATGGGCTTAGCTCATAATAGTAAAGTAAGGTGCCAACTCTTTATTAGGAAGTTCAGTCCATGAAAGCAAGAAAGAGGGGAAGAGAGGAATAAAGTAGAAAAGGAGGAGTAGAAAATTAAAGTGGTACATCTTTGAGCTGGCCGAATGTTTTTAATTGGGCAACAAATTCTTGGGTTTGGAGAGGCCATATAAACTTCTATGTCCCAGAATGTTCCATAGTCAAGGAAGAAGAGCTATTAGAAGAACTATTAGAATCATTAGAACTTTTCTGTTACCTTCTTTCTGTCTCAAGTCTCTTATTGTTCAAGTCCAACCCACATCATAGCACCTTGTGATGGTATTACCCATCTCTTTGGGAAGATTCTGGAAGCCCCACAGGTCCGGTGAAGCTACTTGGTCAGGTTCTTCTTTGCAGCACTGGCACCATGGTTGGGCCTCTTCATAATGCAGTTGTGGTAGCAACTACAAAAACTTGGCCTCCATGACTGTAGGAATGGATTGAGCCATTGGTAGAACTGCTGTGGGCAAGGCGCCAAGTGGGGAGCTGAGGCACTCAGGGAGAGCAGAACAGTTGCGTGGATCTGAGGGAGTACTTATACTGAGTCTGGAAAAACTCCCAAATACCTTTTTAAGGAATTTACTTTAACCCAGCAAAATAAGGAAGTAAATGAGAAGGTCAGAAAATAGAGAAGCAGAACTGAGGATAAAACAAAGGCAGAATGACAGCTGTGGAGCAAGACTGGAGTGCAAACGATGCATTTTGGAGCAGAAAAATGGAGACCTTTCTATGAAAGATGTTTGTGAAAAAAAAAAAGGTATGTTTAATACATGACAAAATCAAATTGTTCAAAAAAAAAAAAAAGGCAATTATAAATTCCAGAAAGCAAAACCAAATCAAACAATTGCTGCTGCTAAGCCACTTCAGTCGTTTCCGACTCTGTGCGACCCCATAGACGGCAGCCACCAGGCTCAAATTGTCCACGGGATTTTCCAGGCAAGAGTACTGGAGTGGGGTGCCATTGCCTTCTCCATCTTTAGCAATTTGTACATTCCTAGCAGTATTTAGTTTAAGAACAAAAGAATATCAAAAAATATTGAACTGCATTGTGCAGTGATATTTTAAACTACTAGTTATATGTTGGAAAATAGAAAAAATAAACAATTGTGCTAATGTTTTTAGGAACATTTGTAAAATAAGAGAAATGCAAAATCAGTGAAATTAACTGAAAGTCATGTAATGACTTTATGTTTTCATTGGAATATCAGTACAGTTTATTTATTTTTATCTTGCTAATATAACAAATTTTAATAGCCTATTTCATACTTTTGTATATTGAAAAAGACCTTCAAATAGTGACAACCTAGTATAAATAAGCAACTCTAATGCCCAGATTTTGGTCTCTATTATTTCTCATGAAAAAGATCTAGAGATCCTTTTTAAACTAGTTCCAGGTCTCTGACAGGAAATATAAAAGATGATTCGGGTATATGTTGTTGAACTAAAAACAGGGAAGCTATTCCAAGATTATAGGAGTCAGGTCAAAAGGTTTCAGGAGCCAACTTGAAGAAGTTCTCACTGGCATAAAAATGAAAAATTTAGCACTGAAAAGAATGACCACACTGTATAAAACAGATTACATATGTAAAGAAAAATCTGTGAATTCTTCATGAGACTAAAAACAAAAAAAGGCAGCCTCATTGATTTGCTAGAGCAACATCTTATTATTCTGAAAACCGGTAAAGAAAGGAAATAAATCAAGCACTTCTCCTGCCTTTCCTATACAAACCACATTTCAAGGTAACAAACAGTTAATGTGGAAAAATTATTTACAGTAGAACAGATAATTCAGAAGACAAAGTAAAATTAAGTATGTCCACATTTTATAATTCTTAGTGAAATAACAGATTTGGTCAAAGATCAGTGGCTGCTAAAACCATGAGGTAAATGTTGACAAGGAACTTGATGGATGAGACATTTCCCAAACTCACTAATTAATCTTCTCATCACTCAGAAAGGAGCAACCAGGTCTGATGTCTCTTATGCTAACACGATACTGTAGAAAGTACACAGCACCATCCATGAAATATTATTGGAAAAATTATTTTACTATGAATTTAATTCAGCCTGTAGTTCTGACTACCAATTTTGTCAGTTCAGTCCAGTCGCTCAGTCATGTCCAACTCTTTGTGACCCCACGAATTGCAGCACGCCAGGCCTCCCTGTCCATCACCAGCTCCCGGAGTTCACTCAGACTCACGCCCATCGAGTCGGTGATGCCATCCAGCCATCTCATCCTCTGTCATCCCCTTCTCCTCCTGCCCCCAGTCCCTCCCAGCATCAGAGTCTTTTCCAATGAGTCAACTCTTCGCATGAGGTGGCCAAAGTACTGGAGTTTCAGCTTTGGCATCATTCCTTCCAAAGAAATCCCAGGGCCAATCTCCTTCAGAATGGACTGGTTGGATCTCCCTGCAGTCCAAGGGACTCTCAAGAGTCTTCTCCAACACCACAGTTCAAAAGCATCAATTCTTTGGCACTCAGTCTTCTTCACAGTCCAACTCTCACATCCATTCATGACCACTGGAAAAACCATAGCCTTGACTAGATGGACCTTTGTTGGCAAAGTAATATCTCTGCTTTTGAATATGCTATCTAGGTTGGTCATAACTTTCCTTCCAAGGAGTAAGCGTCTTTTAATTTCATGGCTGAAGTCACCATATGCAGTGATTTGAGAGCCCCCCAAAATAAAGTCTGACACTGTTTCCACTGTTTCCCCATCTATTTCCCATGAAGTGATGGGACCAGATGCCATGATCTTCATTTTCTGAATGTTGAGCTTTAAACCAACTTTTTCACTCTCCTCTTTCACTCTCATCAAGAGGCTTGTTTTTTGTAGAAAGCATTTAAAATATCACATATTAACAACACTATAACCTGACACACACAATTCAGCTATTACACATTTCTGTTTTCTCGTTCTTCATATGAGAAAAAACTGCAGGTTTGAACTACCATGGAAACTATAATTAGTATTCCGAAGGATTACAGATACATTGTTCTCGAAGTGTGAAGTTCTCAAGAAGGGTTTCTCACTTTCATTCATTTCTTATTCATCCAAGATTTACTGGCCATCTTCTGTAGGTCCAAGGCTATGTTAAGTACTGTTGATTCAGAACTGACATTAGAGTCTCTGACCTGGATTTGATCACAATTCCCTCAAAATTTAGGACTCCATTCCTAGACATAAACTACCTGGACAGAGATATTTGGAAGGGAGTAATGGAGCGAGCTCTGACCTAGTTATCTAAACATCATAGATGGTAAAGCAGATATTAGACATGACCCAGGACCATATTAATGAGAATGTTAAGGGTTCTAATTTTGGAAATTAAAATATACATTTTTGTGTTGTATCATAACATGGCCTATTCTCAATTTTTTCTTGGTTTCTTTGAAAGTCAAGTTTATATAGAATTATTGGAATAAAAGATAAATCAGAAAGTCTTTAGCATTTAAACATGAATTCTTTTGAATTGTGTGGCAAATATTTTACTCACAGATTTTTTGTTTTAAGGAAACTAGCTCACATAAACAATTTGGGGATGAAAGTCAGCCAGAAAAGCATTAAATATTTTGTGTCATTAATCAAAAATGAATTTCTAGGAGAGTCAGCTGACTCTTAAATTATTTTTTTTTTAATTCTTCACAAGAAGAATAACAGAATCTCTGGAATTTTATATTCATATGACAGAATTCAACAAAGAGTTTCCTGTGGTTGCTTTCTCCGTATCAAACAGAGAAGTTATATGCAGGAATTGTCATGTAATTGGAATAATATGTCACCTTTGTAGAGGGACTTGAATTGCATCATTCTGTCCAGTAAGCATTTTTCTATCATCTTGGCTGGGAAGAAAGCTCAGGAGAGTCCCTAGCCTTTGAAATAATTTTGATAAAGAACCTTTCATATTTTATAGAATACATTTTTCAGCAAATTAACTACAGTTATGAGAGCTTGGAAAAATAAGTCCTCTGAACTTCCTGGGGTTAGTGAAAGTTTAACTCACTTTCAAAAGGAATCTTTCTGTTTTATTGGCCCTCCATGGGTAGCTTGAAAGACTACTTCTTCACTTATACTTGTGTCAAAGTCTCACTTTCAGAGGAAGAAATCAATCTAGTCATTTGAATCTGGCAAAACTCTTTAATTTGCATTGAGGACAGTGGCAAGAAGCTAGAATGGAAAGAAAACAATCAGGACACCAAGAGACAGACTTCCTGGAGAGACCCTGAGCACCCATATGGGAAACTCTTTCAGGGGAAAAGTCTAAACAGGGGATGTGACTGTGGCAATACCGGAAGTAATCTTGAGATTATCTCCCAGCATCCCTGTTCTGGGAATTTTTGCTTATTTCAGTTCATCCCCTTGGAACTAGCAAGGGGATGAATGCCTTGTGAATCTTAAAACCTCTTGGTATCGACATTTTTGCTACACACATAAAAACTCAGAGACAACTGGCCAGTAGGGAAAAAGGAGGAATAGTGAAGCAGTGGTATGAAAGGATGAGAGAAAAAGACATCAGAAATAAAGACAGAGAGAGTCCTGAATGTTGGTAAGCCAGACAATGTTTAACAATCAGTTCCTACTTAAAAACAAGAGCTGATTGTAGCATTGGCCAGTTTCTCTGGTTCACATTTTTCTGTGTGTGTGTGTGTGTGCCACTCACTCACGTCTGACTCTTTGTGACCTTTTAAACGGTAACCTGCCAGGCTCCTCTGTCTGTGGGATTCTCCAGGCAAGAATACTGGAGTGGGTAGCCAGTCACTTCTCCAGGAGATCTTCCTGACCCAGGGATCGAACCTGAGTCTCTCACATTGTAGACCATCTGAGCCACCAGAGAAGCCTATGGCTGATTTCAAGCTAACTAATGGGATGTTACCAAATGTGAATTGGAAAGAGATTCCTAGTAGCACACTGTTATACAGTATTTCCACACAGACAATAAATCTGAATAATTCCAGGAGCCTATGTAATACTAAAATACCAAATAGACAATATTAAAGTAAATAATATTAAAAAAAAATTAAGAATTGGTGAGACCTGATAAATTAGTACCTAAATGATATAATTTACTTAACTTTAAGTTTAATTTTTAATGATGACTGTTTTACAACCAGCTTATAAAATTCTTGAATTTAATAATTTACTCTAGTGAGCTGGTTCTGGTATACCAATGGTCTTGATGATGTTACATGCCTGGTGTCAGCTGTATTGTAAGCCAAGCAACCTCATTTTTGTCCCGGGATTACTTGAGATAGCTCAGTGCCTTTATAATAAATCTCTTTCTCTGTTAAACATAACTAACTCAATTGGATTTTGGCCATTTGTACCACAGGCAGCTATTTTACTAGGAATTGCATCTCACTAAAACTTTAAAGATAATAGGTAAAGAAAAATATATAAAAGAAACCTTTAGTAGCGCTTCCTTTTTGCTAATGCCTTGTGTAAAGTATTGTGGTTAACATTTTGATGTAAACTAACTTCAGCTTCTTTTCCTCTTGGTTTGTGGTCCAGATTAGCCCCCTGCCATCCAGACAGCCACTAGATCTTGCTTATGAATTCCCTCAGGGCCACTGAGAATATAACTGAGAAGACAAGGCTCATCTTCAAGTTTCAAATCAGGCTTCACAAGAAAAAAAAAAAAAAGTAAAAGCAAGCCTTTCTATTATAGAAGCTCAACTTTTTTGAGTGATACAATGTCTTAATGATTTCCAAAGCCTGAGATCCTTGGGGTTCTCAGAGCACAGTGTTTATGCGTAAATCAGAGAGTGAGGGGGAAGTCTATGACAATATTCTATTTCAAAAAGATCAGCAGACTTCCTTGCAGTTTAATGCTTAAGACTCTGAGCTTCCATTGCAGGGGGAGCTAAGATCCTGGTCTGGGAACTAAGATCCCATAGGCTGTGTGCTCAAATAATAAATAAATGTTAAAAAAAAAAAAAAAAAAAAATCGGGAAGTTAGGACAATGAATAATAAAGAAGAATTATTAGGACACAGCTCAACCTTAGATTGTGGATCCCTCATGGGTCCACATTTCAGGAATGGGAGTGGTGGGTAGCAGCATAAGGAAAACAGTGATACATCCTTTACTACTGTGATTATGTAACTGTTACTCACACAATATGATTGTATCATGATTCAGTTCAGTTCAGTCGCTCAGTCGTGTTTGACTCTTTGCGACCCCATGAATCGCAGCACGCCAGGCCTCCCTGTCCATCACCAACTCCCAGAGTTCACTCAGACTCACGCCCATCGAGTCAGGGATGCCATCCAGCCACCTCATCCTCTGTCGTCCCCTTTTCCTCTGGCCCCCAATCCCTCTCAGCATCAGAGTCTTTTCCAATGAGTCAACTCTTCGCATGAGGTGGCCAAAGTACTGGAGCTTCAGCTTTAGCATCACTCCTTCCAAAGAAATCCCAGGGCCAATCTCCTTCAGAATGGACTGGTTGGATCTCCTTGCAGTCCAAGGGACTCTCAAGAGTCTTTTCCAACACCAGTTCAAAAGCATCGATTCTTCAGCGCTCAGCCTTCTTCACAGTCCAACTCTCACATCCATACATGACCACTGGAAAAACCATAGCCATGACTAGATGGACCTTTGTTGGCAAAGTAATATCTCTGCTTTTGAATATGCTATCTAGGTTGGTTATACCTTTTCTTCCAAGGAGTAAGCATCTTTTGATTTCATGGCTGCAGTCACCATCTGCAGTGATTTTGGACCCCAGAAAAATAAAGTCTGACACTGTTTCCACTGTTTCCACTCTTCCCCGGTCTATTTCCCATGAAGTGATGAGACTGGATGCCATGATCTTTGTTTTCCGAATGTTGAGCCTTAAGCCAACTTTTTCACTCTCCTCTTTCACTTTCAACAGGAGGTTCTTCAGTTCCTCTTCACTTTCTGCCATATGAGTGGTGTCATCTGCATATCTGAGGTGATTGATATTTCTCCCAGCAATCTTGATTCCAGCTTGTTTCTTCCGGTCTAGCATTTCTCATGATGTACTCTGCATATAAGTTAAATAAGCAGGATGTATCATAATTAGTCAACAGAAAAAGAATAGAACTCTATATCACCAAAATGACCGTTTAATTAAAAAAAGAAACTATAATCACTTTATAAAATCCAGATGAATATCAGAATTATCTTGGAATTTTTTGAAAAATACAAATGCCCAAGTATTTCTGTTTTTTTTTTTCCCAGAGCTCCAGATATGTTTCTAATGAGCAGCCATATTTAAAAACAACTGGATTATATGATGATCTTTTACTTTTATCTAGTTTGCTTCAATTTTTCTATTTCATATTCAGTGCTCCTGTTTCATTTAGTTTATGTTTTCCAATTTCTCCATCTCTTCTTCTTTTTATGTTCTTTCAGAAGCCTTTACCAAATATAATAGAAAAGCTTTTGTATACATATATACAAATTATATGTNTGAGCCTTAAGCCAACTTTTTCACTCTCCTCTTTCACTTTCAACAGGAGGTTCTTCAGTTCCTCTTCACTTTCTGCCATATGAGTGGTGTCATCTGCATATCTGAGGTGATTGATATTTCTCCCAGCAATCTTGATTCCAGCTTGTTTCTTCCGGTCTAGCATTTCTCATGATGTACTCTGCATATAAGTTAAATAAGCAGGATGTATCATAATTAGTCAACAGAAAAAGAATAGAACTCTATATCACCAAAATGACCGTTTAATTAAAAAAAGAAACTATAATCACTTTATAAAATCCAGATGAATATCAGAATTATCTTGGAATTTTTTGAAAAATACAAATGCCCAAGTATTTCTGTTTTTTTTTTTCCCAGAGCTCCAGATATGTTTCTAATGAGCAGCCATATTTAAAAACAACTGGATTATATGATGATCTTTTACTTTTATCTAGTTTGCTTCAATTTTTCTATTTCATATTCAGTGCTCCTGTTTCATTTAGTTTATGTTTTCCAATTTCTCCATCTCTTCTTCTTTTTATGTTCTTTCAGAAGCCTTTACCAAATATAATAGAAAAGCTTTTGTATACATATATACAAATTATATGTATAATATATATATTTTGGAAAACTTATGAATTTTTGCCTAACTAAAAAATGTATGACATTTTGATTCCACTTGTTTGAGTCAGTATGAATAGAATGCTTGATTTCTAATTTTAAAAATAGATATATAATAAGCAACAAAGGTTTACTGTATAGCACAGTGACCTATAGTCAATATCTTATGATAACTTATAGTGGAAATAATCTGAATAAGAATGTATGTGTATTTGTATAACTGAATCACCTTGGTGTGCACCTGAAACATTGTAAGCCATTGATACTTCAATTATATATATGTGTGTATATATTAAGAAAACAGTGGTAGAAATCCAGAACATATTTGAGAGGCTCCCAGAATATAAAAGACTACAGGCTTCTGCAAGGTACTACCGCATGTTTCTAACATGGAGACTGAGCAGTAAGCTTCCCTGGTGGCTCAGCTGGTAAAGAATCCGCCTGCAATGCAGGATACCTGGGTTTAATCCCTGAGTTGGGAAGATCCCCTGGAGAAGGGAAAAGCTACCCACTCCAGTGTTCTGGCCTAGAGAATTCCATGGACTAGTCCATGGAGTCGCAAATAGTTGGACATGACTGAGCGACTTTCATTGAGCAGTGAAGTAGAATGAGAGGATGTACCAATGTCTGGGTCTAAAGACAGCCTCATAGACTCCCTGAGTCCCAAGGAGACAAGAAGAAATGCTGAGATGAGTGCAATGGGAGAAGCCTAGAAAAAAGGAGGCTATTGCAGTGCTGGGTGTTGTGGCACTGAGTGTTACTGAGACCAGCTACTGTTTCCAGACACATTGAATTGCCCTTAGCATAGGCCAGGAAGAGCAGAAGATGATAGTAGCCTCAGGGGAGGCAACTTGGCAGTATTGGCATGGCCCCCCGAGAACTCATAGCCCTTCTCAGAGAACAGGAGAAAGAGAAAGGGACTAGAAACACAGACTGAGTTAACTGAGTACCCTCCAGGTGAGTGTATTTCACAGTGGAAGTGATTGAAGTTTCCTGAATTGGTAAAGTTTGTATTATTTATCTTTAGCAGACACAGACCTTGTGAACAAAATTACCTTGTGTTGTATATAGAGAAACTTTAATAGTCATTTTTCACAGTTGAAAGTCTTGAAAAATAATTTTTATAAGTACTTCCCACTAAAAACTTATGGTTCAGTTTAGGGCTATGAATAGGGATCAGCAAATTTGAGGTGTGGGTTTCTTTGTTTTTTTTTTTCTTTTTGTTTTTTGTTTTTTTTCAATTGAGCTATAGTGGATTTACAATGTTGTGTTAGAATCAGGTGTTCAGCAAAGTGATTCAGTTATATATCTATATCTATCTATCTATATATAAAATCAAAGGGTAAGACAGGCCCTTGGGTCGACTCCTTCTTTGTCTTTCGAGTGACTCCAAGCACCCCTTGGCCACATAACTCCAATCTGTGGCTGCATCTTCACATGGCCTCTCCACTGTGCCTCAGTGCATCTCTATCAGTTCCCTCTTTGCCTTTTCCCTTATAAGACTCTGGAGTTCCAGAACTATGCACTAGAAATAGGTGAAAATTTAAATTTTGTGGTAATTTGTTACAGCAGCAATAGAAAACAAATATAGCCAACCTCAGGAACATTCTTCTAGATCATGGAGCTGAGGTCAGGGTCTCTCTAAAAGACAGACTGTGCAATGTGGTCTAAAGCTGCAGTAAGGCCAGGCTCCCTTTCCTTTCTCCTCCTCTGGAACTCTATCTTCAGTTCCCTCTTACTCTTTCCCATGTTCCTGATCAAAGATGATAGTAGCCTCTTCATCCTGAAATGTCCTGAGATGGGCTGCCCAGACCTCGGAAGTGCTAGGCACTAAGACATAAATCCTTGCCGTTTCTGCTTCCTGAGGGCCGGAATATGCAAAGATGTAGTGTTAGTCACTCAGTCGTGTCTGACTCTTTGTAAGACCATGGACTGTAGCCCACCAGGATCCTCTATCCATCAAATTCTTCAGGCAAGAATACTGGAGAGGTTTGCCATGACCTTCTCCAGGAGGTGTTCCTGGCCCAGCGATCGAATCCAGCTCTCTCACTTTGCAGGCAGATTCTTTACCATTTGAGCTATGCAAGAAGCCCTTGCAAAGATGTAAGAGCTCTCTTTTTCTACTCAATTCAATGTCTTAAGAAATGAGATGATGAATTGGCAGATAGAGAAACTAAATATCCTATTTTTTAGAGTTCATGTATAAAAGATTTGATAATCTCTATAAATCAGTATTTAAAGTTCCTTATAGTTTCTAAATATATAATATATTGTAAAATCCTAAATAATGATATCCTATAAATCAGTGATCAAATAATTCCAATAATTTCTAAATTATTTGTTAATTTGTATAATTTTTTTAATATATAATTTTGTTTGCTAGACTTGTAACAACTTGTCTAAGCCGTGATCTTGGAGTTTTGTCAACCTTTTCAGCTTCCCAATTAAAGTTATACATTTTAGATGACATGTAATTTAATAAGGAATATGCATTAATTTGTTTACGGTGCTACTCTCTCAGATTTTGCTCTTATTTCAATAATACAAACTAAACTTTTTTAAAATTTAGCCTTTTAACTGTGAAAATCTCTAATCTATATGGTAATATAAATTAATATATAAATCAATTTTATAATCAATTTATAAATATTAAGATCAATTCCCTTTGTTATCTAAATCCTGTATGAAATTTTTATATATTCAGTATCTGTATTATTGACTGAGTCATAAAATAATTTATTGAAATATTTATTTAATAGGCTTAATTTCACTGATTTCTTTCCCCTACTTCATTGAACAAAGTTTGCAAAGTTTATTTGGACAATTTTCAGGAATCAATAAAATGAAAGATTTTTTTTCTTCAGTGATCAAAACAATTGCATTTTCATTTGATTGGTGGACACCTGACTAATTTCTATTGAAATGATATCTTATTTTATTTAAAATATGATTTTTACATTAATTTCATTTGTTTCATTATCATACTTTCCTTTATGTAATTTTATATATGCAATCATTTTAATCATTTATTAACATCAGCATTTGTAACCAAGATATATTTTTTATTGTAAAGTTAAACTTTAATTAAACTATTAGAAATTAAAGCCAAATCTCTGTAAACACCCCATTTCACAATTTCTACTAAATGCATAAATGAAGTCTTTGCAGGCTTAGCACAAAACATCATCCACTGAAGTAAAAATATTCTTCCAATTTTCATTATTTTAATCCAAGTTCTTATGATGTTATTTGACTCCCTACAAAGTTTATCTGATGAATAGGAGTAAATAAGTTTATCAATAAAATACTGGTTCCAAATAGGGAAAGGAGTATGTCAAGGCTGTATATTGTCACCCTGCTTCTTTAACTTACATGCAGAATCAGTTCAGTACAGTCACTCAGTCGTGTCCAACTCTTTGCGACCCCACAAATCGCAGCATGCCAGGCCTCCCTGTCCGTCACCAAGTCCTGGAGTTCACTCAACTGAGGTCCATCGAGTCAGTGATGCCGTCCAGCTATCTCATCCTCTGTTGTCACCTTCTCCTCCTGCCTCCAATTCCTCCCAGCATCAGAGTCTTTTCCAATGAGTCAGCTCTTCGCATGAGGTGGCCAAAGTATTGGAGTTTCAGCTTTAGCATCAGTCCTTCCAAAGAACATGCAGGACTGATCTCCTTCAGAATGGACTGGTTGGATCTCCTTGCAGTCCAAGGGACTCTCAAGAGTCTTCTCCAACACCACAGTTCAAAAGCATCAATTCTTCAGCGCTCAGCTTTCTTCATAGTCCAACTCTCACATCCATACATGACCACTGGAAAAACCACAGCCTTGACTAGATGGACCTTTGTTGGCAAAGTAATGTCTCTGCTTTTTAATATGCTCTCTAGGTTGGTCATAACTTTCCTTCCAAGGAGTAAGCGTCTTTTAATTTCATGGCTGCAGTCACCATCTGCAGTGATTTTGGACCCCCTCCCCCAAAAATAACGTCTGACACTGTTTCCACTGTTTCCCATCTATTTCCCATGTAGTGATGCAGATATACAGAATAAATCACACGAAACGCTGGGCTGGATGAAGCACAAGCTGGAATCGAGATTGCTGGGAGAAATATCAATAACCTCAGATATGCAGATGACACCACCCTTATGGCAGAAAGCAAAGAAGAACTAAAGAGCCTCCTGATGTAAGTGAAAGAGGAGAGTGAAAAGTTGGCTTAAAACTAAACATTCAGAAAATGAAGATCATGGCATGTGGTCCCATCACTTCATGGCAAATAGATGGGGAAACAATGAAAACAGTGAGACTTTGTTTTTGGGGGGACTCCAAAAATCACTGCATATGGTGGCTGCAGTAATGAAATTAAAAGACACTTGCTCCTTGGAGAAAAGTTATGACCAACCTAGACAGCATATTAAAAAGCAGAGACATTGGACTGCGGAGCTGGTAGAGCTGTTCTCCTGGCTTCCCTTACCCTCCTGCTCTCCGCCTGGGTGCCCTTTCCCAATAAAATCTCTTGCTTTGTCAGCAAAAAAAAAAAAAAAAAGCAGAGACATTACTTTGCCAATGAATGTCCTTCTAATCATGTATGTCTGTGAGAGTTGGACTATAAAGAAAGCTGAGTGCCAAAGAATTGATGCTTTTGAACTGTGGTGTTGGAAAAGACTCTTGAGAGTCCCTTGGACTGCAAGGAGATCCAACCTGTCCNAAAAAAAAAAAAAAAAAGCAGAGACATTACTTTGCCAATGAATGTCCTTCTAATCATGTATGTCTGTGAGAGTTGGACTATAAAGAAAGCTGAGTGCCAAAGAATTGATGCTTTTGAACTGTGGTGTTGGAAAAGACTCTTGAGAGTCCCTTGGACTGCAAGGAGATCCAACCTGTCCATCCTAAAGGAAATCAGTCCTGAATAGTCATTGGAAGTTTGATGCTGAAGCTGAAGCTCCAATACTTTGGCCACCTGATGCAAAGAACTGACTCATTTGAAAAGACTCTGATGCTGGGAAAGATTGAAGGTGGGAGGAGAAGGGAATGACACAAGATGAGTTGCATGGCATCACCAACTCAATGGACATGAGTTTGAGTAAGCTCTGGGAATTGATGTTGAACAGGGAAGCCTGGCATGCTGCAATCCGTGGAGTCACAAAGAGTCTGACACACCTGAGTGACTGAACTAAAGAAAATACTTAAAATGATTTATATCATCCAGTGACAATTCAGTACAGTGATTAAGTCAGTGCTATGTTAAAATGTCTGGACATTTTTCTAAAATGTTACCTGGTGCTCTCAACTTTTCCCCTAACTTTCCTCTAACATAATATGCACAAAATTCAAGAAGTATTAAAAGTCATTTTTCTCATCAAAGCAACTCTTTTATTTTTCAGGCAACAAAATTATGTTATTTTAGCTTTTATTCTTTCTTGCTTTACAAGATTAACAGAAGTACAACAACATTTTAAACATAAACTTCAGATTTTAAATAAGTTATTAAAATATTTTTATGTGAAACAGTTGAAGCCTCATTAATAAATTAAAAATTTGAAATTCTATTATCTCAATATGTGTTTCTGAGCAGATATTGTTAATTTATATACACACATTATTCACTTAAGTTTGGATTCAAAATAAACCTCTCCTATTATGAATTTCCTGAGGGAAAATTTTAAAGATTAAATTTCACCAAAAGTTATAAGCTAAAGACTAAATTTAGAAATCAAATTGTCTTCTCAGTGAGGTAAATTTCCTAAAGAAACAAAAGTTCAAAACCTGTGAGGTAAAGTAATTAAAAATTTAAAATCAAATGTACTTTTTCCTATGAATTAAAATTCAAGTAAGTGAAAACCCAGGGCCTCAGAGTCCAAAGGTTAATAAGAAACAGAATATTCTAACAGTTCTATACTGAAAAATTTAGAAAATAAGCCAGTCATCAGGCTTGATGCAGTCCTCCACACCTAGAATTTAGTGTTATCAAAGACCATAGCAGAAACTAAGCACTCTCTTATATATTTAAACCTCACCAGGTATGAATCAAACCAAGGTCAGCTGCCCAAGATCTACATCTTTGGGACCTTAAATTTCGTTGCAAGACATGTCCCACCTAGAGATTAATTTTGGCAATATGATTATACCATAAGTGGCAGAAAGTTCACATATACATATGATTTTTTCTCTCTCAGAGAGGGACATTTTTGACATCCCTGCCTTTTGCAAGTTTAGGAATTTCTTGTGGTGGTAGCCCCAATTATCAGGTCTTAAGGTGAGGCATCTTTTGCATATTTAATTGAATGATGACTGCAGATATGACATTAAAAGATGCTTGCTCCTTGAAAGAAAAGCTATGATCAACTTAGCAAATTAAAAAGCAGAGACATCACTTTGCTGACAAAAATCCATCTAGTCAAAGCTATGGTTTTTCCAGTAGTCACAAATGGATGTAGGAGTTGGGCCATAAAGAAGGATAAGCACCAAAGAATTGATGCTTTGAACTGTGGTGCTGGAGAAGACTCTTGATAGTCCCTTGGATTGCAGGGAGATCAAACCAGTCAATCCTAAATGAAGTCAGCTCCGAATATTCATTGGAAGGACTGATGCTGAAGCTCCAATACCTTGGCCACCTGATGTAAAGAGCTGACTCATTGGAAAAGACCCCAATGCTGGGAAAGATTGAAGGCAGGAGGAGAAGGGAGTGGCAGATTTGAGATGGTAAGATAACATCACTGACTCAATGGACTTCAGTTCAGTTCAGTCGCTCAGTCGTGTCTGACTCTTTGTGACCCCATGAACCACAGCACGCCAGGCCTCCCTGTCCATCACCAACTCCCAGAGTCCACCCAAACTCATGTCCATTGAGTTGGTGATGGACAGGGAGGCCTGGCGTCCTGTGGTTCATCTTATCCTCTGTCATCTCCTTCTCCTCCTGCCCTCAATCTTTCCCACCATCAGAGTCTTTTCAAGTGAGTCAGCTGTTTGCATCAGGTGGCCAAAATATTGAGCAAATTCCAGGAGATACTGAAGGACAGAGGAGCCTGGCATGCTGCAGTATATGGGCTAGCTAAGGGTCCAAAATGACTTATCAACTGAACAACAAAATGCTTCTTAATTTCCATTTGCTCATAGTGTTTTTGGTCCTCCATTGCTGAACTGAATATACTGCTAATATCCAGTAGTTTCAGTCCTGCTACAGAAGATTTTGACAATGCCTTAGTGTGAAATTGCTTAAGTTGAAGATACCTGCCTCCTGGGTAATTTCTCTTTCATCTCCACATTTATTTCAGCAGAAAAGTCATCCTCAACCTATTCAAATACTGAAGCTTCTCTCGAGTCTTTAATATGTGCCTCTGGGGTAGACTGATATCCCTGCTACGTGCTCCTAAGACATGGAAATTTCTCACATTTGTAATTTGCTGAACATGGATAGCATTTCTCTTGTTATTATATCTTTTTCTGCCTCAGTCATCTCTCAATACTTTTCAGAAACTTAAATCTGCTTCTTAAATGGACATTTTGCTTCCCTAATCAGTATAAAATCAGTACAAAATCTTAAGATCTTCATTTTTTTTTTCATTGTTATTTTGCTTTCTGGACAGATATTTATTTGTGTAACCATTTTTCATAAATTTGGCTCAGTGAGGATCTTTCATAATAAGAAATAGGAAATGAGTGAGCTCTGGTGCTCCGAAAGCAACTATTTTTCAAATAAATTTTGGCCACCTTCAAGTCTATGGATTCTCACTCAGGAGGAATTCTCCCAACAGACCAACCTCTGTCCAAAACCTGACCTTGATCTGTTATTCTCCAATTTGGCATCCCTTGAATGTTGCACCTTCTCTTGGAATCTCAATTACAATATAAATTTCTAAATCTGGCTCCCTTAGGACATAGGCAATAGCTATTCCTCCCCCTCAACACAGTAAGGGTTTCATTTCACTTTGATCCTCTGTAATCCTCTGAATATTTTATGCTGGTCCTCTGGACTTCCTTTTGCAGACCAGTCCAATTTATTTAACTATTTCAAACAGCTGTCACAATCTTTAAGGCGATAATTTCCAGATAACTCCTCCTATAGATGTTAATTGTAATTTTAACAGCGTTTCTTTCTGAGGAACTTCCCCCACCCCCACCCCGCCCCCACCC